>JAOEHY010033348.1:10103-20903 GCA_025447955.1 Psilopsiagon aurifrons
GGGCGTGGCCGCTCCCGCCGCGCCGCAGAGGGGAAGGGGGGGTGCGGGAGCAGCGGGAGGACGCGCCCCGCCGCGCCGCCCGCCTCGCTCCTTCCTCGCCCGCGCCTCCCCGCTTCGCCGGCAAAGTTTGTGCTCCGGTAAGTTTCCCCCGCCTCATCCAGCCCCGAGCGGCTCCCGCAACAGGAGGTCAGTGCCCAGGCGAGCGCGCCGCCACGCAGCACTTAATTGTTCAAACGCGTTTGCGTATCCCCAACAGCCACCACCCCCCACGCTGCTATTATTATCTTTGCAGGCGTGTGAGGTGTTGAAGGTTTGGGGCATATTTAGGTGAAACGCAGCCAGCTGAACCGTGGATGTTAGCAAGTGTCTTGGGCATCACTGGAAGCACTTCCTGAGTCTTTCCCTTGAGGATGTTTGTGCCAGCAACCAGGAGGCACGCAGCACCTGTCCATGCAGGCCACACGGACCCCGCACCCAAGCACCCAACATTCAAACAATTCTCTCAACAAGCTGCTGACATACCGGTATTGCATGCAAACTCAGCAGTTCTTTAAAAGAATTTCATCAACTGAGAGTATAAAAAATTCCCCAACCAAACCCACCTGCCTTCCCTGGAGTTCTTGCAAGCACAGAAAAGGGCCTGTATTCACTGAATAAATTATGAATCACAAGTTCTCCATCCAGCTCCTCTTAGTACCTCCAGAGCAAGCACTGGCACTCACAAGAGACCTTACTGCAGCCAGTGTGGGCGCTAAGCAGTTAAGAACAGGGTATCTCTGCCAGGGAAATCATTTTAGCCATTTATAAATTACAGGAAAAGAAGGGAAATCATACTGTTTTATTGGCTTTGTATGTAAGGAAATGAAGGCTTTATTCACAGATTGAAGTTTCACTTCCTTTGCTCCAATCTGAATTCAAGCTCCGGGTGCTCAATGCTAGGGACTTACCCACAGTAAGGTGCTGCAGGGACTTTCTCCCAGGAGTGGTAAGGAGAGGTGGATTTCAGCAGAGGGTTTAGCTAGGACCAGCAGCCTCGTGGTTATTGCTCTGACAACTGGTACAGAAGAGGGACAGTTATGGTTGAGCGGGTAGCTCACAGATCTCTGAGAAGTCTCACCACTGGCACATTATGGACCGCTATGCTTTATTTGGAACCAGTGCCATTTATCCAACTAATAATCTGGCTCTAACCACTCAATATGCATTTTAAAATCTCCTAAAACACATATTTGCATAATGAAGCATACCCTCCCGACTAGCTAGTGTGGTCCCTTGTGACAGTTCTGCGGCCTTTTTCAAAGTCTTTTCTGTTTTGATACATTTTAAGATGAACTTATGGGGGAAAATACAAATGAGGGGAAACAGTGTTTCGCTAATGTCACAAAGTGACAAAAAACAAGCGCTTTTCTTGTTGAGGTTCATTCCTTACCACTTTTCTCCCAAATTAGTTGTTACAAGCCACAAGTGATGCTCCAAATGCTGAGGTGGTTTTTCAAATACACTTCTCCTGAACTCCAAACTTCCTTTAATCACAACCCAGGTCTCACTTAAGCAATCCTTTCTGAGTTCATTTATTACTCTTGAAGGGGTTACATTTTTAATAACCTGAAAGAGGAAAAGGGGAAAACGCTGATAATCTTTTCTCATGCATAAAGAAGACCATTTCATGTACTTTTTAATTGTTATGTGAATTAAATTGCAGCGCTATATATAACCTTTCTGCTATGGCCTGGAATACTTGTATACTTTTCTGGGGTCGGGGAAGAAGTGTGGAATCCAGTTCAGGTGGGTTTTCTCCAAAACCTTTTGCCCAGTAGAGGTTTCAGAGGTTCTCAGATATGAATCTGTTTTATTCTGCAGTCTGCCCTGAGCCTGGGAGCCAAGGAGGATTGGAAGAGTGGAAAAAGGAAAAGGTGTTTATCAGTGAGGTAGCCAACCTTCCAGCTACAACTTACCTTTGACGAGCCTTAAGAAAGCAATTTCAGATTGTCCTTTTCACCATAATCCGTGCTTCAATGGGAGGGGTGGAGAATTAAAAATCAGAGGCTTTGTTTTTCATCCAGAAATCATTCCTGTTTTGCTTTTAGCAGTAATCCAGCTATAGCAGTATGTTGCAACACTGTCACTGTGGGAGCTGCCCTCCCTTTGTAAATATTAGGGTTGTTCTGAAACAAAGTTGCAAAAAAAAAAAAAAAGAAAACAAAAAAAAAAAAAAAAGAAAAAAGGAAACAAACTTAAAATAAACTTTCTGTTCTTGTTTGTTTTGTTACTGATTCTACTGTGTGTCTGCGACCCGGCTGCTGTAGACCTACCCTGATCCATCAGTATTACATGCATCCCACCAGAATTAGAAAAAGAAGGTGAAGCAAGCCCTTGGGGGATGCAGCAGTTCATTACAGACTGCTAGCTGGGTCTCTTTTTCTACTATTATTACTCTTTCCTTCTGTGAGCTGTTTTTCCAAGACTCCTAAAGCCCTTGGAGCCACTGTCAGGGCCGGACTCTTGCTCAGCTGGTGCATTTGGGTTCCCTTCCCCTGTGCCAAGAGCTCTGTCATGTCACTGACCACAGTCCCTGAAACTCTGGCTCTCCCCTGGGTGCTCCCAGTATGCGCCCTGAGCAGACTACCCTTAGCACATGGACATCTCCTATACAAGTGTTGTGGATGGGGACTGGAAAAGCTGCTGCCTCAGCTCCCCTCTGCTTCCATCTCACTGGGAGATCGCCCGCCTTGCACTGGAAAGGGTAAGTTTTCATCCAGGACCACATTCTTCTCTCTGCCCCCAGCTCTGTGCCTCACCCCTCAATGAAAATGGAACTGTTGGCTCAGCTGTTTTCCACCCTTGAGAAGAGACACATTTATGGTACAGTCTTTTCTTCTGGTACCAGTCTTGTGGGCATCCTGAATGTATGGTCCTCCCCTTCCGAAACAGGGGCTAAATTGTACAAGAAACACACAAGTTTCCTCCATGTTTCCAAACAAATGTATTTTTTATTTCTTTGGTGCAAGAAATACACGGAAACCTATGGAAATGTCTTGTACAGCATCCACAACAGTAACAGCACACACCTGCATCCCTTTACTTGGAATCCCTCATAGCCTAGTAACATCCTTTGAGCTACAAAGTATTCCATGGACTCTCAGGGACCTGGGCTCCAGTCTAACCTGAAAACTGCCTGTTTGCACTGGCATGATCTCAAGCCTGGCCCCTCTGAGCTAGAGTTTATTTCTGTGACTTCCAGCAGCGCTAGGCATCCTCCTTCCTTACTCAGTTGATGCCCACCTCTCTTCTGACACATATATACCATCCCTCCTTCTCGTGGTTGTGGCCAGACACCTTCTAAACACCTCCCTCATGCATGTCCCTGCTGCTTTCCTCACACACAGCCCATTCCAGTTCCCTGCCAAAGGACACTTCAATGCTTGCCAGTGACTGTGGAGTTCTTGCATCAGTGAAGGAAAAGATCAGGCACAGGCTAGGGTTTGTGTGCTGCAAGAAAAGATATCTGAGAACTGCTGTAACACATAATCTGCCAGCAAAAATAAGGTAAAACCCATCTGCTAGAATGCCTTGCTTATCCAGTATAACTGAAAACTGCTCTCCTTGCTTTTGTTGAAAGGAAATGCAGTGATTACCCTCCTATTACAGACACCTACAAATATTTACTAAAATAATGTAGCCAAGCAATTTCTAAAAAAAAGTTGTCATAGCTTTAATATTCCCATTACTTTGAATCTGGTTAGATTCTGCTTCAAGTGTGGTTGCTTTCCTGCTGCTTCCTAGGCAGGAGTCCAGGTTGCTGATCTCCAATTATGCCGACTCCCAGAGGGCTTGATCCGCCACTGATGCAAGTCAATGTTGCCGCTCGGCGTTCAATGGGACGCTGCCAGCTGGAAAAGAGCAGTGCTCAGGAGAAAGAAAGCCCATGGCAATCTCCATACCCTTGATGGTTGGATCCTCAGGGGATGCAGACCAAGAGCCCTGAAACCTGGGTGCAAAGAGCTGGCTACTAAAAACACATGGCTTTGTTCAGACCACCTCAGTATATCCAGATGTCTCTCCCCTGTGAATGAGGGCCCACGCATCAGTGCCACAGTTTCATTTCATGCTGGTTCTTAAAGAGCTGCACTTTATTGGAAGGGGGCTAGAGTGGCTTTTACCCTGTGAATGCTGTATGAATCTGAACAACGTGCCAGTAATGCCATGCCAGCAGCTAACAAGGGTGCTTAGAGTAAGCACTCACTGGCCATTACACAGCAAGAGTGGGCTTGTTCACCTAATCAGCTTTAGGGCTCCTTGGTGCTAAGGGGGTTGTATTCCGGTTTTGTCAAACAGCATCACACAAACACTCCTCTGGGGCAGCTACTCAGAAAGTGTATTTGTTCTTTTGGGGCTTGCATGTCCCCCCAAAAATGGTAAGAAAGGTTTGTATCGCCGCTGCTAGTTAGGGTGACTGCTAGCTTGCTTGTATTTTTTCTTTCAGGCCATATCTTCAGATATGTATTGGTTTGTCAAGTTTCACCTCTTTGGACCAAAAGTTCCCTGTTTGAGACATATGTGGTCTCTAAAACCGTTGAGCTGGTTTCCAGACTTCATTCTTCACTAACACATTTTCTGTGCTAATATAGTATCTATTTAAGAGCTACATTTCTAAGGAGCTCTAATGCCTTTGCACTTAGAAGGAAAAGTCTGAAATTTGGTCATCATGAACATATCTCATTCAGCCAAATTGCACAAACTTCTGAGCTATAACAAGTAAATCTTAGTTCCCATGTAAGAGAATTGACAGCAGTGCAGCAGGGGAAAATTCTCTGAAGTGTGCCTTTTTGGCTGATCCTTGAAAAAGATTTCCCCTCTAAATGCATTCTCTAAACTGGAAATAGCAAAAGGCAAGCATCTGCCACAGAGCATTCAAATTTAGTGATCTCTAGAGCAAGTTCAGATGTGCGAATGAAGGGGTATCGACAGTATAGGAAGTTATTCTACAGGAAGTTGTGGCTGCCCCATCCCTGGAAATATTCAAAGCCAGGTTGGACGGGGCTTTGAGCAACCTGGTGTAGTGGAAGGTGTCCCTGCCTGTGACAGGGGGTTTGGAACTGGATGATCTTTAAGGTCCCTTCCAACCCAAACCATTCTATGATTCTATTTGTCAGGTTGTCAAAACAAGGATGATCCCACTTCCGGAGTGTGGAGACAGACTCACTGGTGTTTGGGAAGCACACAGGTACCACAGAAAGTACTGTATTCTGGAATACGGACGTGTGGAATCGGGGCAGCTTTGTGGAGCAAGAGAAGACTGATGCTGGAAAGCAACCACTGACTAAACGAGGACAATCCTGCAGGAAGACTAGTATGCAATCAGACAATGAAGAGGCTCATCAGGCACATGTATCAAGCAGGTAAAGTAAGGATTGCATGGGTAAACTCATCTCAGGCATCTCCTAGCTTTTGAGCACTTCAGTCTGTGGTCTTTGCAAACATTCTGGAGGTTTCTACACCCTTGGCTCTCCAAGTTTTGGTACTTGGCAATAATATAGATAAGTTTTGCCAATTTAACACCAGCTTCAGATGAATGACAGTCATGTTGCACCAGATTTTCATTTCACATCATGTGCATATCACTGTGATCAAGAACCTCTAGTAGCTTATAGTAATGAAAAATCGAGCTCATACCACTATTGACTGAGCCCTGGCTTTGGCCCTGGAATGCCCACCATAGCTACATCATGGTTTTCCAGGCTTTTTTGGACTGGAAGAGCATCTGAAACCAAAATAGTAACTAAACCAGACTTTTAATACATCACAAAACAACAAAAAGAAAAAGAATATCTGCTTCATGTGATTTCTATAGGATGGGAATTCGAGTGAGATATTTTCCCCAGAGAAAAGTCCTTCCTCTGTAGTTACAACACTGCATAGCTTTGGTCACCTTCTCACTGAGACAGCCAGTGATTCTGTTACCATCACAATTCTCACACTCCCAACAAAAGGCACACATATACTTTACAATGCAGTTTTGTAAATGCGTTGCTCCCCTCATCTGTTGTCACATTTTCACTACTAAAGATTCAGGCTCATCTGAAATAGACTTAGGTTTTTCAAATACTTGATTTCACACAATACCATTATTTATGGTTAAGGCCTCATTGGGAAGAGTGACAATCAATCATGACTCAAAAATGATTACAATGCCAGAAGCACTCGTATCCTCCCACAGGCCATCATTCTGATTTGGAATAAACACCAGCAGGCAGTGGTCATTTCCCTTACTGTCCCCTGAGGCCATGTTAATCAGCCCTCAGCTGTACTGTCAGAAGACATAAAAATGGGACTCTACATGCTGCACAGTGTAGGACTGACTGATGATCCCAGAGAAGTACTGTTGATCCTCTATCAATATCCCCAGAACTTGTTTCCTTCTCTGATTTCAGAGGTATCCATGGATGAATAGGAGGGCAGAGGCCAGCTGGCTGCTCCGCACATCAGATGGTTTCAAAATTGTCAACCAGTAGTTGGATGCTGACAGCAGTGTGTCATCTAGATGACTGCAACTAAGCACGTCCTTTGTAAGGCAGGACATTCAGCAGCCAGTATTGTCTCACAGAAAAGGTATCTGGTTTAGACAATACCAGTTTCCATCAGTTTATGACTGTCACCCCAGGTCCCTGCCTGATTTTCAGTATTCACCTACTTACAGCTGTGGCCCCAGGCATTCAAGAAAGAGGATGCTGGGAAAGGGAAATGATACCCTAAATGCCAATGCGTGGTCAGATGAATACATTATGAATGACAAGAAGATGTGAGCTACTGGACTTGGGAGGGACAAGAACACATTGAAGAGCAAAGAAAAACAAAAAGCTGATGAGAGTACTGGAAGAAATATGGATAAACTGTATTGTGAGGATTTAACAGGGAAATCAGAGCAGAACAAAACACAGAAGGCACCACAAGGGACATGAGGAAACTTTCTTGTTTCAACAAGAAAACTACCAATTCTGACGTGTGTGCAGTCCCGTCCAAATGTGTAGTCACATAAATATTTCCAGCAGCTTTCTCCTGCCAGCAAGAGAGTTGTTATTATGGCAGCCAGTGCTGTGCCACCTAGATGAGCCCCCAGAGAAAGCCCTCTCACCTCTCACTCACTCGCTGGCATGCCAGCCAATTCCCTGCACACCTTAATACGTGCTCTGAATGATGGCTACGTTTCAGTTAGTGCTTCAACCCTGCCTGGGTGTAACTTTACCCCCCTTGAGCAGACACACACCTGCTTTACACCTCATCTGCAGAACAGAAGAAACAAGGCCCTGAGTACAGAGATCTTGTTAAAACATGCTACACGTCAAGCTAGCAGATATTATCAAGCAACTGAACAAGGACCAATATACCTTTGGTCTTGAAATTCTGTCTTGTTATCCCTGCTCCACTGGATTTGCTTGGATTCCAAGTTGCAAAGCGTTACCCTAAGCAGAATTCCAGAAATGCCCACTGTTAATTAATGTTATTGGTTTATTATTCTTGCTACTTAATGGTCCAAGACATTTTACCTTGTAATTGATATCAAGTAACAGGATTATTTCTTTTATACCTGGACTCTATGTAAGTGTATATTTTATTTTATTTTATTTTATTTTATTTTATTTTGTTTTGTTTTGTTTTGTTTTGTTTTGTTTTATTTTATTTTATTAAAAAGCTATGCAAATACTTTGGGGTAGAGATAACTCAGTGTGCAGAGTTTTCCTTAACACTTCTAAAGCTCATTTAATATTCAGGTTTGCTGTTACACAAAGCAATAAACTGACCAAAAAACAATTGCCCTCATAGATAGTGAACATTAAGGCTTTAATCAACAATGCTGTCAAAGTATTTAGAAGAAATTAGTTTATCATGCACAGCAAAGATGGGTTTCTTGAGACTTCTAATGAAAGCTGATATAGCCATTAACTGATTACTGTAAGGTACACTCAATCATTAATACAGAAGTCCTCTTTAATGATTGTTATTTTATGGCCACAGCTTCTTCCTAGGAAGAAGCTAGGAGGTGGGAAGGGGAAAGTATTGCTTCTTGCTTCTGTTTATGCCAATTCTAATGGTGGTGTGACACTGAAGAATGCTAATTTGAGACTGATACTTATTTCTTGGCCTGATCAAAAGACGTGGGTCAGGCTTACAAGAGGTCTACAGAATTTGACATCCTAAGGGCAAAATGATGTTATTCAAGATCCAGGGTAATGGATCAGAGGCTGTGCCAGCCTTCTGCAGTCCTGGGGATTGCCTCTTAGCATATTAAGATGGTGTGATGCTCCTCACCACAGCTGTGCTGAACCAAGTCCTGTTATGAGTAAGGCATCTGCATGGAAATGATGATCCTGCTCTTCAGCAGCAAAAACACTGAGGAAGTAAAGATGTATAAGGGCTCTGGTAATTCATTTGTTATAGCAAACCACACTCTGTTGTTATTTTGATGCTGGCTTCTGCTAATAATTTGCACTCGGTTTTTAAAGAATAGACCCCAAAATAAATTTGTTGGCATCTGGCTCAATCAAAATGGAAAAAGTCATAATAAGGAAACTGTCTTTCAAAAAAAGGGAAGACTGTTCTCTGAATGTAGATTTTTTTAATGACTTTGGATTTTGCAGATTGTAGTCATTATAACAGCTATTTATAAGGAAGTGTTATTGTTGTCTTTGTCAACAACAACAAAAAAAGCCTTGAGAACACTGTCTGTCACCTAGGATTAGTATTGCCACAGCAAACCTTCTCTCAATATTTTTGTGGATGTTTTCACAGGATGGTTAGAGAACCTGAACTCCACTATCACTGCAAATTAAAAATTATTTAATAGTGCTGCCTGTGCAAGGGTGTTGTTTTTACAGTTGTCACAGACCTCATGCACTGATCATTTTGTTTAACAATACGTTATTTTCTTTTTGTACTTCTCGACAAATTGCAGGTGTTATGTTGTGATTCTTTAAATGTCTGTTATTGCAAAAGCGCTAGTATGAGTGAATAAATAGTTGCCTAAAATAGGCATCGATTTTGCATCTTTAAAAGCAGGGTACTGAGAATATCAATAATATGTTTACCTCAAAAATATGAATGTCTATGTACCATTCAATTCACACTGCAAGTTTTAGAGCTTTGCATGTCTTTGGAGAGAGTTCCTACTGCGCTTCATGTAAGTCTCATGTAAACTTGTAGGTTAAATGGTATGTTAGTCTTGTTTGGAATCAGAAATTAAATGTATCCTTTCGGAATGCTTCTAAATATTTTGACTTTAATGACAGGAGCTATTTTGCCTTTCTCTTTTTTAAAATCAGCTTTTTGTTCCTGCCCACATCATTCCTTCTCCTGTCTAGAGAATCTCAGCAGCTAAAAACCCACCACTGCCAAATCTCCTGCACTGGGGGCAAAAGAGAAAGTTTAATGAAATGGAGCACTCAAAACTCCCATTTGTGCCATGCTGAGACTGTAAATCAATGGAGTTGCAGCAGACCTATAGAGTACGTAAAAGAAATGGAACTTTATGGAATGTATGTTTTCACACAGTAACAGGGGTACTTAAGTTCCCACATTTTCTCTCCATATGAATTTCATCACTGCATATAATTCTATCTACATTCCTGTGATTCACTTCCTGCTGCAGCCATGATAAATGTCCTTTTATATTTAGGGATTTTAGGGTTACTCATCTTTCATTTCTGTTATCAAATCTGTATTTCAAATATCTGTCTGCATCCTTCTTGTTCCAGTGTGATATATGAGTCTACAGATAATACATGCACCCCATGCTTAAAACCAACCATGCTATGTCTCCAGACGCGAGTTCATTGTTCACTTTGGCTGATATTCTTCCTTAGCCACTGCACCTCACAGCAATCACTTCAGCACAGTCGGTTTACCTGACCTTCCTCTGCGTTTGGTCTGACTCAACAAATCTGTTAATTTTTCCTAACAAAACATTGGAATTTTCCAAATTATTTCTGCCTCCCAGGGTAGACTTTGAAATGAATATATACATACACATATGTACATTTACATATGTACAATGGCTGCTTGCTAGCACAGTAGTCCTTGGGGAGACCAAACTTGAGCTGTCAGTAACAACCTGCTTCAGAGTAGAGGTCACAGATATGTCTCAATGGCATCTTAAACTTTCCTATCTATCTCCCTTGACTCAGATTTGTATGTTAGAAGGTAAAATGAGTTTTCAGGATTACATTTCCAACACTTGCTTCTCCCTTCCATGCTTCCACTTATTGAACTAACAAAAAATACTCTTTAAAGTTCACATGTGTTATATTTACGTAATCTCTCTTTCACCTAAGTAACTTGAATTCCTGAATATTTCCTCCCTATTTTATGTGATTCTAATTGATTATCCATTATGCCAATAAGGTAATTAACCAGACAAAAATGAGAGGTACTCCAGAGTCAGAAGCTGTCCTAGAGCTTTAAGTCACCTTGATTTAGGGAACTGGAGAAGTCAATGATGTAATTAAGAAAGTCTCCCAGTCTTCATCAACATCTCAGGGTTATTCTCCCCAGACTCATGTCTTTTTCCTTTCCTTGACACTCCACACCCTGTCCCAGTCATTACCTGCCACAGGAAAAGTAGGACCTTCATAGCTGGCCTTTGTCATGCTTCCAGCAATCTCTGTCAGTCAGATATAGGTTACTGAGGGTGGATTTAATTCTTCCTTTCCTTTTTATCCGGCATAAAGGTGGACCTTGACATGCTTGTGAGGTGGGCTGATGCCAACCTGATGAAGTTTAACCATGACAAGTGAAAGGTCCTACACC
>JAOEHY010033348.1:21485-53823 GCA_025447955.1 Psilopsiagon aurifrons
CCCTGCCCATGGCAGGGGGGTTGGAACTAGATGATCTTAAGGTCCTTTCCAACCCTTACTATTCTATGATTCTATGAAAAGGGCTGAAACTTTCAACTTTTCTGTCCTCGTTAAGGATAATGCATTCAAATCTCTCGAAACAGAAGTGCCTAGTACTGTTTGTGGGTTGTACTAGGGAAAGAGCATTACCACTTGCATTGCTGGGAAGTCTAAACACACTGAAGTCAAAGGCAACCAAGTTTCTAACATCTTGTGCAGTCCCTGTCTTGGAAGAGGAAGTGCCATAAAAGGTACTGTTAAAGACTGCCCAAAAAGGGATTTCTGAAGATACATTTTGTACACTGAGTGTATCTTTTAAAAGGCTTTTTTTAATTGTTAAGGAAAGCCTTAGAATACATGGGGATCTGCATATACACATATATCTCTAATACCACTTAATTCCTCCAGTGCTTTTTACCCAAAAGGATTTATCTCATAGCCTCTGAAATAGACCTAGTGAGCAGGGAAGTCTGCTGGCTCAATAATAGCGATAAAAGTCAAATATCATAATGCTTCCATTTCATTAGGAAGCTATCTGTCTCCTGGTTGTGACCCAGGAAAAAATGGATACATGGCCTGCCTGATACAGCATAGAAAACATAAGCTATATATTAATGATCTCATGCTTTTTCTATCTCAAAGACAGTTCTCTCTGTTCTAGTTGTACATTGTTTGATTTGGCAGTAGGAGGAAAGGGAATAGATGATTCAGTTCCTACAATTTGTAAAAAGCATCAACAATTTTAACCTGCATTTTCCCTTCAGTCATATTCTCACCTAATTTAAAGCTTCTTTTCCCTTCAGTCATACTCTCATCTCATTTAAAGCTTCTTGTTTGACATTTTCCTCCCCTGACTATGACCATCCTTTAAAACACTCAAGATGAAGTCAGGTACATCAAATAGAATACAGTGTCATCTGTGTACGCTCTAACAGCGTTAACATGCATCAGTGAAGGGAATGGATTACTTACCTATTCAATCTAACTCATATTTGTCCTCAAGTGCCATACACGTATGGCAGACTGAGGACAAAAAGGATCAAGTGCCATTAATTGCATGATGTGGGGTACCATTTAGGCTAGCTCTAGCAGATAATTAGACAGATGAAGATTTTTGTTTAGAAGTTTGTGTGTTGGTAGGGAAGTACAGTGTGTCAGCTGGTATAACTTGGCCTCCTTAGTATCATTTTGGTGTGTGTGTGGGGGGGGTGACAACTGCAGTGCTTTACCTCAAGTAACAGGTTGAGAACTGTATTTTGGTAAGACATTAAAGCTCTTCCTGCAAAGCCCTGTTACTTTTTCCATATATAGAAGCTATATTAGTGTTCAGTCATATTGCTCAAGAAGAAAACAATGCGTTTACCTAATCCCACATATTCACTTTGCATTATACCTTGCTTCCCATTTATTATTAACTTTTCTCCCTCTGCAATAAATTGATCCTTTTTTTTTTTTTTCCCTGATTCCAAGCCTCTCACTCAGTTTGATTTGCTGCTTCTGCTGGCCCACCTAAACTATGCCATGTGTATTATACCTCAGGGTAGATCATTAATCCCTACCTCTTTGATTTAGCTGCAGTCTCAGTCAGATTCCTGCATCATTTTATCTCCCTTGATTTTTTCTGCCAGTTTGAAACTCAGCTTTGGTTCTGCCTCCTTAAACATTACAAGAAAGCACATTTCTTTCACTTTGACCTCATTTTCTCACCTGACAACACTTGGCTTTTTTACTGATGTCTCCCAAATTATGTTTTTCCCATTTAGTACTAAGGATAGCATTTCCGTGTTTCAGCAAAAGCAGCTATTTGCCTTCCTATCATGTTCAGAGTCATCCTATGCATCTGCCTGTGCAATTCTGAGTTCAGTGCCAAAACAATTTGGGAATTTGTATTAGAGCTAGAAAGCCTTTCTACTATCTTGATAGCTTAGCTGTATTTACTGTCACAGTATTAATATGGGCCAATTGAATCTGCATTTCTCAGTACATTTCTGTGTTCTCTCTTGTGCTCTGAAGCACTGTTAGCCAGTGGTTTCTAATCAAACATGTTCGTATGCAATAACACATTCACCAGATAGCTGTTAAAATTTCTGTTACTATGCAAAAATTCAGATCTTGAACTTCCAAGCTAAATCTACAGTCCAACCATTTTCATATTTAATTCAGTACTAATTTCCTTCACATTTTACTCATTTAATTTGAGTTCATATTCATACTGTCCTCAGAGTCATGTCCAATACTGTATATTAGCAGTCCTGCCAGCAAAGTTAGGATAATGCATCTTTCTTTTATCAAATACTGCCACCAAAGCTTAATTGCTAATGCTCTTCAGCTTAGATGGTCCACAACTGCCTGCCTCAGTAGTTTTAGCTCAGTGTAGTGCTCAACAACCCACCACATACACTGCAGATTCATCAGAAAAAGCATCTGATTTAACAAAGTGGAAGCTGGCCTGGCAACCCTAGAGATCAAAGTACACTAATGTATTTACAGGAGCCAAACATGAAACTGTACAATCTTCTATCATATTTAACTCTGTAATGTGTACTGCTTTTTATTCTGGGAGGCCACCTTTACAAATCAGTTGTTCAGTTCCAGTGCCCATTTAGTCCTGAGTCCAGAAAGCAGATGACATGCTAGCCAAGGTTATGATTTTGCTTTGTACATATCTATTTATCTTTGACTTTAATCAAGGCACCCAAACCACATCAAATTTTATCAATCTTCAGTTACTAGTAAATGAAGCCACCACAACACTGATGTCCTCCATCTCCACAGCCACCATCTGTTTTTTTAAATGACATATAGATCAGAATCATTTTCTCTAATAAGAAGCCACAGCTGTGCCTACTGCATAGCAGGGATGACTTAGGAGCTCATTTTCACAGAAGCACTTTGCAACCCTCATCACTACGCACTATAGAGATTTGTGACTGGGAAGATTCTGTTCTCCTTGAAGAGCACCTTCTGAGTATGGCTTCAATGCATAGACACAACAGACAGCAAAAGGGAATCAGAGGTCATAAACCCATAAAAGTTGGTAGAAAAGCCAGGTCTCAACTTGCCATTAGGCCTAACAAAGCCAAAGAGGAGCAGTTCGAAAGCTTCAGGACAGGATTTTTAGCAAGAGGTACAGGAAAATGAAACACCATTTAGCTGTTTTGACTGGGAGAGACACTATTTGCCAGAGCAAGCAATAGGCAGATTGTCATGGATGTCATTACCAGCACAGAGCAGGCAGGAGTGATTGTGGCATGTGTACTCCTGACAGATGGGGTGACGCCATCCTCTAGCCTGTAGGAAACTTCACCTATCCTGCCTCCATTTTTGCCCCTGACACTCCTCAGTGTGCTCAGTCGTGCTCTGATCATCAGCCCTCACAAACTCAGCCAAACAGGCATTCTGGCTCATGGGAGAACATCCCCTGTATTATCTTGGGCTTTGCACTAGTGCAACGCACTAAGAGCTTTTATTTTATTTATTTTGGCTGGAGAGTGGGTGTGGATTAAGTGCATAACAGTGATTTACTCCAAGGCTGTTGTGTGATCTCTTGCTTTACAAACCAGCTACTGGTTGGAATTTCCCAATGGCCTTGCAGCCCCCACAGCTGGGACAAGATTTTCAGATTTCTGCTCCCATGCAAGCACCTGAATAACTGTCAAGATTTTCCAGGAGCCCTGCATATTGAGGGCTGAGTGGACTGGCACTATGAGAATGGCTCTTGAAAATTGAGCCCTGTGAAGTGGAGATTGAGCTATTTACTATTTGTGAAGCTTTTTCAAATGAGACTTAAAATCATTCCCAGCATTTTCAGTCATCAGAGATCATAAAGAGCTATATGCCACATAAATAATTACAGCTCTGCCTGCCCCTTTCTCTCTGCAACTCTCTGTAGAGAAGATATTTCTTTCCTAGCAGAGATTGGCCAACTCATCTGTGGCACTGGATCCCTATGGTTCATAAATGCCTCACTAGAGGCAGTGGGGTGGACCAGATCTATAATATAGTTGGCACAGGTGCCTGAAATGATGGTTTCATTTCCACAACCGATGTTTTACTTTGGGATCCATGATAGCGAAGGATGCTGGGTTTGTGTAGGTTATTATTAATGCCATTATGTCAGCTGTATTGTTCAAATGGATTCAAATAAATTCAAGTCTAAGACTTGAACCAATCTCTGAACAACTACCTAAATTATTGAGTAGTCTGCATTCAAACTTTCTAGAGTACTGCTGGTTCATTGTTTGGTAGGAATGCCACATTAAAATTACACTTATAGTGATAGTTCATTGCTTCTGAAACTTTTCCCGCTATCTCATTTCTTGTAGCCATTCCCAAATCACGTTTTTATCTGCCAAGATGACACATTCGAAGAGCTTTGGCAAAGCTTGTACGAAAAACTTGCATCAAAAAATACAATGTTGAGTAGCACTTCCCAAATGTGAAAGAGATACAGCGGAGTGTTTTAGAGGCCGATTAATTATGGAATAATTCCTGCAAACTGTGGCAGTAATTAATGAGAGAGCAACGTGCAGTATTTAGAAGTGAACAGCAGTTAGTAAAAGTTATGCATCGTTTTGTGATTGTAATACAAGAAACAGCCCTGTACCCATTTATTGATTATAGGCATTAACAGATTCCCCTAGATAATGATGTGTCTTGTTCTTATATCATCTAGTTATAAACTGAAATGTGTCTATATAATAAAAATTATAGATAACACTCTCTTGCATGCATTCACACAAGAGAAAAGCAAGTTTCCAGAAGAGTTTGCCTGGGTTGAGAAACCAGCTGTTATTTATTCAGAGAAGATAGCTGCAGGATCACACTAGCCCAGAAAAATTAAGACTTTGCCGCACATCAGGAAGACTGCATGATATAACTAGAGGGCTCAGGTGGCTTTCCTTTTACCTATTCCCTGGGGGGTGAGTGGATCTGTACCCTTTCTCTAGGTTTATGATATACCCTTTAAGCTTTGTGGAGCAATTCATACACAGCCCTGAGAATAGGATTTGTGTGAGCTGTTCCCTTAGCTTACAGTGAGGAAAGTCTCCCAGCCTCTGTATGCACCTCTGATGTAGTGCTAAATAAACTTTTTCAATTTGTGCATTATCAATGACATTTAATGACAGCTTGTTCAATCAGCCCCACCAGTCAAAATCTACTGACACATCAATGACCTGCAAGACTTGTTCTAATACAACTCAATCGCCTCCTTCTGGGTTTAGATCATCACGGAAGAATGTCAGGGAAGGGACCATTTCTTCTGCTATGTTTGTACATCACTTAAGAGAGCAAGCAACCAACATTAATTGGCAAGTCTATGAAATAGTTTACTTCATTTAAAAAAAATAAAAATAAAGATGGTGATGAAAAATAAAAAGAACAGAGATGTAACCATAGGAACCCAGCCAAATCTGGAGAACCAGACAAGGGCAAGTAACATTTTAACTTCTAAGAGGAAGCAAGCAGCACTAGCAACATATACAAGAAACCCAGAGAACATTTTTACATAGAGCATCACTATGCTTTAAAACTCAAGGTTGTTTTAGCATTGCCCTTTAAAGATCCCAGAGAGAATCAGCTCATTGAAATGCATTAAAACTGGTGGTTTTCCATTAACTACTTCCAATACGATGAAAAAAGTAACTGAGAAAAGGAAGCCTTTTGTAAGGAAACTTACACCTGCTACCCAGGGGTCTGCCCATCCACTGGCGAATGTTTAGGTACATTCAAACTGGACAAAGTTGAAAAACACTCCTAGGACAGTAGATCTATTCACCCGAGAAAGGCATGCAGAGATCTTTAAATGCATTAAATATTCTTATTGCTTACTTTTTTTAAGCTTTGAGTTGCTTAGAAAAATCATGAGTGAAACTTCTGGGTCCTGACTTCTGAGATTTATCTTAGATACCCTGTTTTCCAAACAGAGAATTTGGCTAGCAGTAGCAAGGACTTTAGCTCATCTGACTGCTCTGGGGTAGGTAGTTTCTTCTTCCTAGCTGTCTTCTGTAACATGTTCTGGGTTTGCTGTCCTGTCAAGAATGCAACTTTACTACCAAAATAATTTAAGACTTGAATGACTGACTCTTGAAGAAGGTGCTCAAGACACAGCAGTTTTCAAGGCTACAAGCTCTCTTCCTGGGGCACCTGTGTTTTGGTCTTGCTTTGTGGCTACAGCCTAGTGGCCTTAGAACTGGACAGACTGCACATGGCACCCTGCTCAACATTGAAAAGGGCCCAATTTCCACATATGACGGAACTGCAACAGTTCCACTGGAGCCAAATGGGTGCTTGCCACTTTGGAGGGGCATTTTTATGTGTCTGAATCCAGTTAGTTGAACTTATTAAGACCCACTGATCAAGTGTGTGTGCACACCATTGGAAGAAAAAGCATGTGATACCAGCAGTATTGTCAAAATACTTGCAAGATGAGTAGTAATGAATTTAAGCTCTCACATGTGTCCTGCTTTTTTTGGGATTTTTTTTCCTTAGGTACATTAACAGTCTTGTCAGGAGGTGTCAATCTGAACCCAAAAGGCGGCTCATCTTTCCTCATAATTCCTTCTTAAATTAAATAGTGGAAGTATCAAATATGAATTATTGACAGGTTAAGATTGATCTGTCACAAGGGCATTAAGAATTTATTGCTTATTTCTAGGGGAGAAAGCTACTTTATAGCTGCCTAAACCGCTTTTATTTTGTCAAAGAAGAAGAAAAAAGACAAATGCTGAATGTATGTAAAAACAACCATAGGACCGCACCTCTTTTTCCTCATTTTCTCATGGAAAGGCGAGTGTTAAACTGCCATCCACTAAAAGCAGCGATTTTATGCTGAGGTCTCTTAAGTCAGTGAATTTACATTTCGTAAGAACACCCTGAGGGTTTTTCAGCTACTTTGCTTAAAAGGTAAACAGATACATATACAGCAGTGCATGCAGAGTTCCATGTGCTAACATGGCCACATAGCTGCAGATCTGCTCTCTGGCACATGTGTGCCGGGGTGACTTAGTTCTAAGCAGGCAATGCATCAGGACACTTTTATGTGTTGGCTGGGAATACAGTTCAGTAAAGAATGCGACTGTAATTACCAGTAACGAGGGTATAAATTTCTGATCTCTGCTTTGTTGGCTGAATTTTGCTAGTGTTCCTAAGCATTTACATTTTACAATTGCCTTATTTATAGCCTGAAATTTGGTACACTAGTTTTTCATGCACGTGAAACGTTTTTTATTGCATGTGGTAGGAAACGACTGCCTTCACAAGCTCGCCTTTCATAGCAGTGTTATAACCAATTTAGTTTCTAGATTATTGGAGATTTTTAGTTGGAACACATTAATCCTATTGATCTTCTTTTTCTTATTTCAAATAAATAAAAATCTTATGTCATTGTGTTCAAATTCACAGTTGCTACCAAAAAATAATCTATACATAAAAAAATATCTCTCCTGCATTATACCTCAAAACTGGGTCGTATCTGCCAGGTGGAGTTACAATAGGAAAACTGGCATATTAGTTCACCCACAGCTTCAACTACCCAATGTGCAAGATAGCAGTTTTTCATTTCCCTTCCAAAGCCATTCAAGCAACTTGCCTGTGCAAATCATTCCACCTTATTCATCACAGGGGTCGAGCAGGAGCCAGGCTGTCATTCACAGCAAGACATTTGGAAACATGACTTTATTTGATGGTTAAGCTTCCCAAGACCTGGAAGGTTTGCATGTTGCTAGGCTTGGACAGCTGGACACAGCATAAAGATATCCTATGAGTACTGTAATTATGAACTAATACCTGAGTATTATATGGCTCCCCTGCACATGGAAAAGTGTATGGAATAAAACGTGTCCTAATCTTGCATCACAGTCTGGGACTAGGCTGCCCAGTCACTGCAGCAATAATACATTTCAAAGCTGTTCCCTTCTGCAGGTAGAGCAATGCCTGTCTTCAATAATATTTTATATCATTTGAAGAATAGCTCAAGCTGACTGAAGTCAACACCTTAGGGGGTCACCTTGCCTCACTAGTCAAGTCCTAAATCAAATTAGCAAATTAATATGTACCTTTGGCGTTGACTCAGCTGCCCTCAACAATGAATCAGGCCCTTTGTAGACTCTTGTTTTCTGAGCCAGAAGATAAAATTTCCAGGCCTTATTTTGGTTTCAGCTCATGACTCCAGCAGAGTTGTACCAAATTTATACATGTATCAGGGAGAGCAGAGTTTGCCTCTTCATATTTTCCTTTGAAAACAACTTCAATGGAAACATCTAAAGGTAAGTCTTTGATTCTGTGTTTAAGTGGTTTATCATGAAGATGTCAGTGATACCTCATTCTCATGGAAATACTTGTGCAGGATAGGCTGCAGTTGGCCACGAAGGGTCCTAAGGGAAGGAAGAAAAGAAAAAGCAGAGATCACAGCTCCTGCATGAGCTGTCCGTGGAGCAGCCTGTGGAGAAGAGCACAAATGAAGATACTCCTTTGTAGGCATGATTTCCCCCTCTGCTCACCCAAACAAATAAAACCCTGAGCACTCTATAAACCCTGCAAGACTGGATCTAGCATCTACTGGACTACAGCCTGTTTCATTTTGGTTTGACCCAATGGACGGTATACTTGAGAAGTCATGTCAGGAATGCAACAATTTTGTTTCAAAGACAGGAATAAAAGCCCAGTTTCAGAGCTGACTTTCATTAAAAGTTAAGAGGGACATTTGGGCATATCCACCTCAGGCCCGCTAATAGCCAGGTGGCCAACTTGCTTGCTTAGAAGTGGAAAAGCTCAGTTAATTTAATTGTCCTGCCTTTATCCCTACTGGAAGTTTGGCCTCTGTACCCTACGGTGGATGCCAGGAATCTAACCACTGACCTGAAGAGTAACTTTTTGGACTGAAGAATGGTAAACTGTTCACACAACAAAATACCTCTGACAGAGAAGAGTGGAAGAGGTAGGCAGATAGGCAGATGTCATCTCTTCACCCATGCTGGACAGTGTATGGCGTCACCAGTGCCCTAGGTGGTCACACTATTTCCCAGACATTCATTCTCTCTTTTCTTTTTTTCCCTAAAAATTCCTGAGAATTTTTCATTGAAACCAACACACTTCTATGAAGCATTTTACATCTTTGTAAAATGCTGTGTTTTGACATAAGAACGTTTTCTAGATTCCCCTCCCCCCAACAATTGTCATGACAATCTCTAATGGATGCTACGGGTGTTTTTGACAATCCCGACAATAGAAATATCAGCTCAAAAGCAACATCAAATCTTAGTGCCTGATTCTGGAAAGGCCCATTGCTCATATTGACACAGACTGCCAGCGCCAGTACACTGCCTCAGATGATTACCCTGCCATTTTTATCACGTAATAGCAGAGCGTTTGGGTGAAAACATACCACTCTTCCACGCCTCACAGTACCTTTAAAAGCCAAAACCTCATTCTCAAAATATTTCACCAAAGATACAATGTAAAATTGACATAAAGAACAGAGAGCTAATGTTCCTGACCACATGGACTCAGAGACACCACATCCTACTCACAACAAATTTCTGTGGTGCCAGGAGTTGTGTTCCCCCAAAATCTAAACCACAAGTCTGAGGAAATTTAGAAGGGACAATGTTTCCTGCAGTAAAGAACTTTTCAATGTAATAGTGGAAACAGAAATCCTTTCCTTTTCTTTTCTCAAATCTCAAGACATTGGCTTTTCATCCTATGTTCAATCAGGGCTCAGCAGAAATATTTAAAAGGAGAGAAGAAATGCTTTGTTTTTATGTGGCCTTAAAGCTGCTGCTCCCTCCTCCCCAGTACTTCTGACAGAATTTTAGGCTCTGTAATATCAAGCAAACTTTATTAGACTTGGATTCACCATGATTTTATAGGCAGGTGTCTACATTTAGAAAAACCTACTGTGCACAACTTTGTACATTTAAGTGGATGTGACCTTCTTAAAAAGTCAGATTATTGTCTTATGCTTGATTTCTATGTGGTTTACACCAGCAGAAGTGTGATCAAAGTGTAATTTGCAATATTCTGAGCAGGTTTTAAAGGGGAAGAAACAGCCGCATACAGGCTTCCCTGGATTTCAAGTTGACTTGATTGGCTTTTTGTGCAGGCATTCCAGGTGTTGCCATTAGTTAGACAGTCTGATTCTTGCTTTCTAATTATATAGTCCACAATTACTATCACCTTCCACTTCATTCTTTACATGACATGATCTATTTCTAGATATATTTTGGGTACTCCATGAACTAGAGCTCCAGCTAGGCATGATGCGACACAAAATACATGTTGCAAATTATATGTTCAGGTCTCAGGAGCACAGCATCCTTTGTCAGCCTCCCAGTGGGGCTGGGAAGTGTAACAAGGACAGTCACTTACCTGCTCAGTGAGAAAAAGGCATTGAGGCAGCTCTGCATCGAAACAGGGGTGGAAGGATGAAGTCCATGGTTTGATGGGCTAGCTGTTGATGGGGAAGAAGGACACGGGAATCCTTGAGAAGGCCCATTAATGTGAAAAAAACTACAAACAAACACAATAATTCTTCCAACCCCAGTGTTGAGCTGAGTAGTAGGAGACAACCAAGACCCTCATGAGTCTTTCTGGCTGCAGTGGTAGAAGGCTGGGGCAGGAGAATAGGCTGGCAGAGGAGTGGATACTTCGCCTACCTAGGGTTCCAGTGAGAACCAGCTGCACAGAGAGGACCTGTAAAGTCATTTCTACAGAAACAACATTCAAAGTACTCCCTTCCTCGGGAATCCTGACCAAACACAATCTGCTCAAATTCCAGGGAATTTTGCTTGTTATTTGGGCCTCCAAATAGTACCAGTTCTTGAGGCAAAATGCTGCTATTGCTTAAACAGGCCCCTAGCCACCCTCATAAACCAAACCACCAATAAACAGTACATCTTCCCATGTGAGAAAGAAACAGCAAGTGCTGCACAGAAGTACAACCATGTAATGCTTGCACTTTAACTTAAATACCAATATTTAGTGCCCTGTAGGCACAAAAAACCACCTAAACTGGGTGAGAGAAAGCCTTATTCACAGATAGCAAAATTAAAACCAACTGAAATAAAAATTTCAGTATTTCTTTTTCAGGATAAGTTAGAAGCAAGTCATGTCCAGAGATGTATCAATGTATTTAAATCTCCAATGTTGCTTAGTGGTATTTCCAGTGCAGAACATGACAAAGAGCATTAGCAATTATTTTTCCCTCAAGTGACATCACATTCTACATTATTTACGCTTTTGCTGACTGGAAAACCTTAGCTGAAAAAACAATTCCATGCAGTAGTACAACACCTTATTTCTATTTGGAAATTAAATTGGAGCAATCTTGAATTTAAGTTAAAAAAGGATAGAACAGAGCATGCTCTGTGCACGACTCACCAATATATTTCTGGTTTTCCCTTCCTTCCTTCTTTACTTCTTGAGCCTTCTAATAGAGCACACTCACCTTCACAAATTGTTCTAAATGTCTTTAGGACATATTGTGAGACGACCATTTACCAGGACTTAAAACAGATGAAAGGACAGCTCTATGCAGGAGAACATCTACAGCCTGACTCCACAGTATTCAAAATTTTCTTTATGGCTGCTATTTAAAAGTGACAGCTGTTTAAATAGCACAGCCCACTCTCTGTCCCTTTATCCCATTCTGCTTTGCTGGCGATGTTCCTCAATCAGTGCCAAACGAGGGAGTACTGGTTTGGTTCAGAGCCTTTCACCTGACAATCCAATACTTTAAAAAAGCCCAGAAGAGCTGCCCTCCAGTCTGAGCCTAAGGTTGAACTCAAACTTAGGCCGCTCCTTTTAAAACATCCCAGCTGCAGGGTCCTTTGGGATCAGAAGTGAAGTCGGGAAGTGGAAGAGGAGGAGGAGAAGAGGACAAGTTCCATAGGTCACTTTCTGCATACTGTCTTGATCTTCACTGAATCCAACCTCCCCTACAGTAACCCCCATATCTAAATGGTTGCCTTAGAGAAGCAGGCAGGAACACAGCTGCAGAGTCTTAGTCATGTTTCCAAAAAGAAATCTGGCCCATCTTGAAAATGAAGCCTGGAATAAACTAGGCTGTAGCTGAGTGATATAGATTTTACGCTGGAAATGTACTAAAAGGAACGCCTTGTGCACAGCGCTGACCAGGAAGGAGGTATGAAGGACAACATATATGGACAAACACATATAAAAGACCATGGCAGCAATAGTGAGAGAGTTTAATTATCTAGACCTCAGAGTGGATTACGCTAAGCGGAGGAAGCAAAGCTTGATCTGGTACAAGACTGCTTTCTAATTTACTGTGTACCTAAACCGGCAAGGAAGGGAAGAATGCCAGATGTGGTATTAAGCAACACAGAGAATATGATTTAGGACATTAAGTTATGAGAAAAAAAAAAAAAGGTAGAAGGAGCAGTGACCGCTAAGCTAAAACAGCTTCTGCACCAACATTCTCTGCTCCAGCTAAAAGGTTGATACAGCCTCCAAATGGGAGCACAGAGGTATGAGCTGTCTGCCTATGGATCTGTTCTGGAACAATAGCTGGGCCCTTGAAACCTCTCACCCACACCTACACAGTTCTGCTCCAGTGTGGTGCAGGCGGTGTGTGCTCTGCAGCCAGCTGGCAAACCTGCGTATAGACCGTCTTTGAAGCAGGCTTACAGAGACCTCATAGATAAAGTATGGTAGTTTTATATCACCTCTGCCCTCTCATGATAGGCTTAATAAACTGCAAAAACAGGCAAGCAATGCCTGCAGGCTTGGGGACCTGTTTATGTTTTAGTTACCTCTTGAAGGTGCTTTCCGGGTCACAGAGCTGTCAGGAGGCACCTTGCTTGCATGCCAGGAATATCGCTCCCAAAGCAACTTCTTCCATGCTCTCCCTATATAGGGAGAGCCTTACAGCAGGTCTCTGAAGTGTAACATCCTCATGCGTAGAAGGCAGAAGTTTATCAGATTTGGACTCAAGCTCATAATGACAGTTGGATGGAGCATGACACAGTAAATTAAAGACAGCCATGTAATGAAACACAAAAAGTTAGAGGTGCCACAAAAAATCTAGCATAGAAATGCAGCAGTAATAACCTTCTACTAAGAAAAAGGGATTTACTTTAGAACCAGGTCAGATTATTTTTTTTCCTGAGGAAATACAAGCTTTCTTCCAAAAGGTGTTCTGGCAAGTTTCAGGTTTCCTCGTGAATGCCCAACATAACATTGTTTAGAGGCCTTAACACCAGGCAGCATTGCCACTATGCCCTGCTAAAAAGCCTCAGGTAATTTATGAGCTATTTCACATACAAGGCCAGATTCTGGTCTCACACCACATGCTGTAAAACTAGAACCACTTCCACTTCAATACATCCAGATCCAGCCAAGTTCACTATTCGGGCCCCTACCATGGTTTCAGTTTCCTCTATTGCATTATTATTGTATTACTTAGCAGGTCTGCTGATGACATTGCATTCAAAATGGAGCAATTATAAACACTGGCAGGAAACGCTGGAGCAGCAAATGCTTTTTAAAAAATGGCAAGGATGTGAAGAAATTCAATGGAGATCTTTCATCTGATATATGAAAAGCAGAGGACCGGCAAAGGAATCAGTGGGGCCGCAAAAGGGAATGAGTGAGAAGTCAGTGACAGATGAGACTGATGCTGTGCTGAGCCAGAATTAATATCCTTTGCCTGAGTATTTACAGAAGAAGCTGAAGGTCACATCCCGGAAACAAGGACCCATTTTCTTGAGGGGGAAAAAATTAAATGTTAAAAGGCTTTATGATCCAATCTGGACAGGTAGTTGGTTAATTAGAACTATTAAAAGTTGACAGGACCCAAGACTAAGATTAACTGCATCTCTGAAGTTGGAAGGAAATAGCAAGGGAAATTGGCAAACCTTTAGTAATACTGCTTGATAGCTTCCTGAGCAAGGTGTATCTGGAGATGCCTAGACAGCAGCTATTCCAGCTTCACTTTTTAAAAACAACAGTATTCAAAACCACCTTTTGTTTGTTTGGGTTTTTTTTAAATCAAGGGAGGATTTAGGAATTCACTCACCAGTAATCCCAACTGCAGCCACAGAACGGATATTGGAAACATTAATATGGGACGGGGTTATGCAACATGTAGAAACAGCCAGTTCGCGGAAGGAAAGGCAGCTGGATTCATGTCATGTCTGTCAATCGTGCTTTAAGTCCTTTTGATACTTTTCTCGGTAGAGAGGCAAAAGTGAAATGATGGGCATAATTTATCCAGATGGAAGAGATTCATCTGGTGTTGCACCCCACAAAGAGATTGATCTGTGGAATCAGTAAAGCACTGTATAGAAAAAGTGCAATGGCAAATGGCTTCAAAATTATCCATGGGGCAAGAAACAAGGTGTCAGCAAAACGGCACGGTTCAGGGTGACTAGAGGGACAGGAACAAGGCAATACTCCCAAATTTCAGCACTATACCCACTTTTGTTCAACTTTTACATAAATGGCCTGCTGGGGATATAATTTTTAAAGCGGATTTTTTTGCTGATAGCATAGAAGTGTAAAATGGTGCACGGGGCAAGCAAATTTAAAATGATTTGAATAAATTAGGCTTATGGACAGATAAAGGGCACATCCATATCAGTGCGGCGAAGTCAGACATAATGACTGCAAGGCACCAAATATAATCACAGTCAGGAAAAAGAAAGGAGAAGAGGAAATACTGACCAGAGGAAAAAGTAAAATATAATTACTGATAAAATACTAGATTAATACTTAGAATAAGTGGGGAAAACAAAGACAGCAGAATTCTTCTTGCTCAAAAGGACAAACAAATTCCTCATATTACATGCGGAGTTGTCTCTTCACTAAAGCTGAACTGAAACACCTCTTCTAACACTCAAAAAATACTGAAAGATAAAACCCCGTGAGCCTGAAAGTAAAGAGCTGCATTGTCCCAATAGAGACACAACATGGTAAGAGTTTTAAAATATATTTTCCCCTCCCCCCACCAAACAAACAAGCAAAATTACTTTCTTGCACTTTGAATGTTAATTTGGGGCCTATCTCTGTAAAAAAACCACAAGCATAAATAAACTGAAAGGTAGTTATTACCAGTGAAAACAGCCTTTTTACTGCAAAGGTTATGACATTAACCCAGGGAAAAATTCATGAATATTCACAATCACCATTTGTCATTAAGAATCATAAAATGAAATGTTGAGTGGGGCTTTAGAAAACTCCTCCAGCCTACTAAATTCCCTCTTTACTACTTGCTGGTATGCTAGCATATATCCCACGATTTGGTTTTGGCAATGCATTTTAGAAACAAAATTCCTGCAAGTTTTTGTTATCCATTTCTAAGAGGAAAAGCGAATTAAGACAGGAATCACAAAGATCTGCAGAAACCTGCAAAAAAAGGAATGACAGTTCAGACAAGGACTTACTTCTTCAGGTGTTTGTAAGCAAAGCCAGGAATTTTCCCCCAGAAAAATATTAAAACAAATATTTCCCCAGAAACACAAATATTAAAAGAGGATGAAGTTACTGGGTTTGCCCCTATATATCTCAGAAACTACCTAGTTTTCACATTTGCATCTGTCAGATTTGTTCCAGCCACCAGGCGCTATGTAATGGATGCGCAAACACAGTGGAGAGCCCTTTGCAAGGGAACAGAAGGGCTGGAAGTCTGACTGCAGAGGGAGGAAATCAAGAGGCAGATATTTCTCAACCAGGAGCAGCCATAGGAGGGTAGAAAGACCAAATAAAAAGATGAAATGAGGTGAGGCACTTCTACTACAATTTCAAGAGACAAACAGCTCTGCCAATATTCTGCAAAGCAAAGAAATGGCACAGGCATGGAGGACAAAAATGGGGATCTGCTTACTGAGTGACAGCAAATTCTGCAGAAGGTGGCTTTAGCAGCAGAGGGAAGGATTCAAAGCTACAGCAATAACCGAAGAGCTGTGGTTAAATCAGAAACCATATGCATTCAGTGAGCAGTCTCCCACACGGAGTGAAGCAGAAGTCTATGTACAGGTACATGCACAGAAACAAACAATAGCTCCTGAAACATTTAGGAAAGCTCAACTGTTTATCTACATATCCATTCACCTTCACACTATGAAAACCAATGTGCCAAAGGAGGACCAGCTGCCAATCAGCAGCTGTCCCCAGTGCTAAAATATCCCAGTCCGTTTGCATGTTTACTGTGCTCAGTGATTAACACACCGCAAGGGTCACAGGACCAGGATAACCCACAGCAAGAAATCAGCTACACCGCAAGAGAAACAGGTACCCAGGTGTTCAGATGAAGGACAGGAAAAATGAAGTGCATTCCCATCTGTCCCTACACTTTTGAAATAAGGTAAAGCACAAAGCAGGGAGTTTAAATCATAGAACCATAGAATAGTTAGGGTTGGAAAGGACCTTAAGATCATAGAGTTCCAAACCCCCTGCCAGGGGCAGGGACACCTCCCGCTAAACCATATCACTCAAGGCTATGTCCAACCTGGCCTTGAACACCTCCAGGGATGGAGCATTCACAAATCCTGAAGTCTGAGCTGTGCCATGTAAGCTGAGCAGGTCTGGCTGGGCTCAGTCGCTCCAGGAGCCATAGCAGCCCAGGTTCCTTTAGTAGAGGCAGGGGTAGCTCCCTGCTGTGGTGCCCAGGCTGGGTCTTTGGGAGGCTTCTGACTGCAGGCTGCTCTCCAACCCAGACAATGAAGGCCAACCTAAGGATATGCTCTAACATCCACCCCCCAGATGCTGCAGAGGCTCAGGAGTGCTGGGTATTTTTGTGGTGTTAGCTGCACTTCAGCTAGTCCTACCACCACCACCATCCCCTGCTCCAATCTCAGAGTACCTGTGCTGTCTTTGGGAGGCACATTTCCAAGATGCTTGAGCAGCCTTTTTTCCCCCAGAGAGAACAAGCAGAACAATCAGATGTCAAATTCTCACCCTGTATCCACATATTGCTGATGATAGAGCTCACCTTCAGTAGCTAGCGTTCCTGTTGCATTCACAGCTTCCCTCTGGCCTATTAATATATACAGGCACTTGTGCTCATTGGCATGGTGACTGTGCTTATGTCAGTCATGCTTCTTTGTATTCTCCCTGCTTAGCCACTTGCTGTTGTGCAAAGGATGTGCGCATCAGGCTCAACACCTGCTAGAAATCTCCGAGCTCTCTGTGCCTTTCCTCTTTACCCAAGCATCCTGTCTTCACATCAACTAATTTGCACTCTTTTTCCAATTGGACTCTAATTTTTTGTTACTCTTCCCTACTCTTATTTTCCAGTTATCCCAGTGTATTTCTTGGTATTTCTTCCTTTGTTGTATTTGCTGCATCACTCAGGTTTTGTTGCATTTGAATTGCAGCCAGAGATACATTAATGGACAAAAACTTAAAAAATTAAAAAAAAAAAAAAAAATCCAAACCAACCCTAAAAAAATCTGAGCTTCCCTTCCCTTTTCCCTGCCAACCAAAATTGTTGTCTGGCCTGTCTGCTTCATCAGCACAATGAACCTTGAAAGCATTTACACACAATAGTAACCAGACTCGTGACTAGACCATCACCTTATGCTTACAGGGGTCCTTGCTGCTGCCACCCAGGTAATAGCACCCTGCCTCCTCCAAGGCCTTTGTTCCCACTTGTTCCCTCCTGCTGGAAGCAGCAGCCATGCAATAGCACAAAAAACCCCTCCAAATCCTGACCCAAAACCTGACCCAAAACCTGACCCAGCTTCAAATCAAACCTGACCAAAGAGGACACCTATTTCCAGCCATATCTGACTCTTACTGTGGTCTAGATCTAACTTTGACTGTATCCTCAGTCACGGATAACCTGAATTCACTATTTCAATAAAAGGATTCTGGGAAAGCCCTGACAAAGCCTAAATGCTCTGCAGACATCCCAGATTTTGGCAGTATTTAAACTGGGAATGTTTCTATGGTTCAGGGCAGATCCTTGAGTTACTTAGAGGAAGACTAATTGAAAACCTAGCCCTTGTTGTGTAAAGCAGATGTTTTGATATGAAATAACATCAGGAAAGCATTTGAAAAATGGGCTAGCTACTGTAGGAAATTAAAAGACATTTCAAACCTTTACCACCTACTTTGTCCCCTGAATTCTCTGTTCCTTTTTTCTGTATTCATTTAGATTCTAAATGCCACAGTACTATTGGTATGGTTTTACACAGTATATATTACTATAATATTTATTACTATTAATGTTTAAACATATTATTAACACTCAAAGTAGAATTTGCCCCCCCACTCCACAGGATTTCTTTCTCACCACAAACACTAGCTATGCCTTGCAGACGCATCCACACAAAGCTTCCCTGTACACTGCACTTTGTAATTGCCCAGAGCACAACACAGAGCCCCAAATCACAGCCCAGGGTTCAGATCTTAACTTTCAGGAATTCACTTTGCACCGCTCCTATCACCCTGAGGATAGCTGCACAACGCTGCTCCCCACTATTCATCATTTCCTCTTTCCTTAAAGATTTTTCTTCCCTGCATTCGCTCACTGCGTTATTTCCCAGAGGACTGCTGCTGGATTGACTGGGCTTTAATTGCTCAGCCCCACCAGGCTCACAGTGGAATTCCACCTTCTCTTCTCACCCCTCCCTGCTCTCTGGAGCTGCTGCAGCTTTCAGTGATTTCTGAGAAACAGTGATTAGCGCTGCACTAAGTTGGTCACTTTATTGCCTTCTTGTGTATATGCATGATGAAGGCAGCTGATCTGCATTTATTCCTGCTATCCCCTCTCTGCTTTCTAAGAGCTATCTTCCCAAGTATCTATCTTCCTAGTGTCCTTATTTTAAACGTTTAGTGTTATTATGACTTTACTCATCACTCCTTTCCTCTTGGTCCCTTAATTAACAGACACACTCTTCATAGGGTTGGTCCTGGTTGGTGCTGACGTACAATCGGTTCTTCCAAACCATCTTTAGCCAACTTTGCTACTTCCTCCCTACCCCATCCACACAGCTTTTTTCAGGATACTCTTGCTTTCATCTGCTTGCTTCTCTGTTGACAAAAGGGTACCTTCTGCCCTCACATATACAAGTTATCCTTCATGTGCCTACAATAAGTAGAAATTTGCTGCCATGGCAGAGAGCTGTCAGGAAAACAGGTAAGGTGAACAAGGAATATCTGCACTATCACAAGCCCTGATAACCTCAGCAGAATTGTTGTCTGTATGCTTTGCTATTAATCATTTCTCAGACTCCTCACAACTAGACTGAGTTGGAGGCAAAGGCTCTGCAATGGGCAAGAAGGTGCTCATTGTGGACAGTGGCACAGCTGCATTGTTTCTCCCCCTTTTCCTATCTTCTGAGAGTGGCTTAGCACTGCCAGGGGGCTAAAAACCCAGGCCAGGTTTCCTTGCACTTTCCTGTTTCTGAATGGTTCCAGTTATCACTCCTCACCTGCATTCAGCGGGTATTTGTTTTGCCTGCACTCACCCGTTCACGTGTCCTGGCCTGGACCCTCCTGCCCCAGGACACACAGACCATCCAGTGTGTCTCCCAGAGCTACAGGCACAGCATCTCTGACACACAATCAAGTAGGTCCAAGTCAAAGGCACACCACTAGTATTTTAAGTCTCAAAATATGCAGCCTCCAGCTGGAAGCACAACCTACAATATAACCTTGGCAAGATTTTCTCAGAGGGGATTAGTTTCAGTGACTGCGAGAAAGTGAACCTCCCTTAGCCAACTCTTGCCTCTTCCTCCTAGTTCTGCTGGTTGCTTTATCCTCCCCTTGAAAATACACTGTGGCTGCTAAGTATGTGGGAAAAATACAGGGAGGAGGTACAAGAACGAGGGCATACTGAACATCAGTCTCACATATTATATGAGAAGACCAGAGTATAGACTAATGCCTCATTCCCAAGTTTAATGAAGAGCTTGTCAGCTTCCTGTTCTTCCGTCCAAGCCTGCAAGCTCCCTTATGAAAGAGGGAGGAGGCTGGACACTCACTCCTCAGCTCCAGGAGGTCTGTGCTCTGAGGGCAGCCGTGCACACTGCACCCTCACTTCTTTGTGGGAAAGCTGGAGTCCTGGGGTTACACGTGAGAACTTCAGGTTCACAGCTGAATAGCTGAACCCTGGTGTAGTCAAGTCAGGCTGCATCTGCTGCTTATGTTCAGTAAAGAAAGGGACATAGCCAGTGAAGATGAGTAAATAGTAAAGAAAGACATCTGCATGAAAGCAGAAATCAGCTGAAAGACCTGCAGAAGGCAAAAAATACATGCTTTGGCCTGCACAGCCTCTGCTGCTGGGCTCGCACAAAGGGCCTCAGTGTGCAGGAGGTATTCCACCTCTGTCATTGTACAGATAATTAAAAACAATAATGAAAGGGAAGGTTCTTAATGCCTGTGCTGTAGCCACAGCTCCTGAGCTGCTGAAGCTGAGTGGTCCCTCTGCAGCAACATTTGCATTACTGCTAATCTGTAATTGGGATCCCCACTTAGCTCTATGACTTGCTGACCATTTTCAGACCTTGACTATTCAAGTCAAGAGGCTCCTTCCTCTAGAAATTATATTAAGATTTGAAAGCACATTTCCTAATTTAACAGGCTGCAATGATTTCTATTCATATCTACGAGTGCTTTGTTTCCCTAGCATATAGTGTGGAATAAAATAAGAATCATACCCATTTCATATTCCTACTAAAGTCACGTATATCAGAATTAAAAAAATGTTGATAATGAAACATCTCTCTCACCTAGGAACAGGAAATAACAATCGGTCTTGCCTTCTCCCTGAGACAGCAAGGACCAAATTCACATACAAATCTAAGAGGATCTGAAGTATTCCACCTATAGCAAGCTAGCTCCTATAAGTAAGCTACCACTTACTTTAATTCCTATCTTCTTACATCCTTCTGATTGCTGTCTTTCCTGCTATACATCTCTTTCAGCCCCTCATCATGTAAATTATTCCATGTTAGACTCCTTCAGACTCAGTTAGACCAAGAGGATTAATTTCAGAGCTGATGTGTAAGAAGGTGTAAATTCTGCGCTGGGGTAAAAGAAGGGACAAGATTTTCCCTGCAGGAAGTGAAAGATGGACTGCAGACCCTCAGCCTGGTGTCTCAAGCGAAAATTCACACTGCATCATTTTTGAAATTCAGGAACTTTTCATCCATCTAACACGCTAGAGCCTCTCCCCACGGGCAATCAAAAGTTATCACCACCTAATGGTTATTCAGTGACATCTGCCAGGTAAGTTTGATGCTTTCTGGCCAATTGCTGCTGGACAGATGTCAGTATTGTAAACTATGCTACGGTTGGCACTAATTGGCATCATCCTTGTCAAACAACCTGCAGTACAGCAAAATACCCCAGAAGTAGCTCTTATAATAATTTCCCTTTTGCCTACACAAATTTTTCTTTACGTCATGGACACTTTTTCAGACCCCAATTGTTCCAGTACCTTTGAAAAACAGAGGACTCACCAAGGTAAAGGCTCAGGCTTTTCAAGCAGCATAAAACCCAGTGTTCTGTGTGTGGATCCCCACAGAGAAGACACAGACATTAAATCTCATTCTAAACTGTGTTTACTCTCAGTAAATATTTCTTCTTGCAAAAAGCATTGCCATGTCATTGTGCAAAGCTGTATAAACAGTTGTAATTTCCGTCCTACTTTTGGATCCTTGCAGCTTGCGTCCAGGTTGCTGAATTGTTCAGTTGTCAAGGGCAGGTTTAAAAATTTTATGCACTGGCATGGCATGTGATGTAAGCTCTCATGCACCTGACATCTCACACACGAATAAGTCAGGCATGGCTTGTGATTCACTGTTGAATTCAAAGATAAATCAGAGTAGCTTTCTATGAGGATACAACATAGTGAGCTCAATTTTGCAATCAGGAATTAATATTCTAAATCTCAATTTTGTTTTCAAAACATTCCCTAGCAAACTGTTTTCTGTAAATCACTGTATCAGTGCAACTTTTTCTGTGCAAATACATGCACACTGGGTCCTTTGCCTGTCTTAGATGTGCTGTAATCCACTCCTGACTGACTAAGCTTTTACTTGTCCCCATGCTAGTTACGGTGCTCCTTGTTCTTTCTGTGCTAGTCTCATATAATCCTCTTATGTCACACACTAAAATGGTGTCACTGCAATGAACTGTGATTTCTCTCAGGACCTCCTAGGCCTACACTGGGTATGGTACTGCAGAACAGGTTAGAAATCCAAAAGCACTGACATTTTAGATAAGTCACAGTCAAACTGCACTTACCAGCTCTTAATGCATTCAGGAGTAGCAAGCAGTTGCAGAGTAGTTCCAGAAGAGCTGCAGAAAGTCATCAGTTTAATTTTGCCATAGAAACAGCAGATCAGAACATGTAGGATAACTATTTACTGTCCAGAATTTCCCGGTTCATATTTATCTATAACCCAAAGCTGCAAACAGAAGCATGAATTTACTCTAATGTAAGCAGCATTCTGTCCATTGCCTTCACAGGGGGCATTCACATTTAACTATGCAAGTTTGCACAGGGCCTTAATTTGGGAGCTCTTGATAATTTTTCACAGACAGGCCTCAAATTTGCTCTTCCTATCCTATTGGCTTCAGTGTGAATAATATATGAATTTCCAGGGGCAAGATAAGGGCCACAGTCATTTCTCTCTTTTCTCGGTTTCCAGTCATTTCATTTCATTTATTCCACACCAGCAGTTACAAAAAGTGGTCTGGGGATTGGACTGCCATTCTGGCAGTGAGTAATAGGGAGTCGGGGTTTGTTAATATGGCTAGTCTTCAAAATAAACAGGTAAACTGAAAGATACCAGAGGAAAATTATTCTGAGGGGGAAAGAGGGATTTATGTCTGGCTCTGACAAACTGCTAATACCACCTCTCTGAACCAACAACTAGTCCACAGCACTTTGTTCCAAGTTCTTTTTCCAGAGAGACATTTCAAGGCAAAGCTCCCAGAGAGACAATCACATTCCCAGAATAAGAGACGTGAAGGATATTAGAAAAACTGAAGGCTGACTGAGAGGGAAGATTTTAAAGGGCAGACAAATTCCTTCCTGTGGCAAACTGGGACATAGCTGTCATCTGTGCTTTTTTTATTTATTTATTAATTTATTTAATCTCCTGGGCTCCCAGTATAATACCTATTTTAACTTTTTTTTTTGTCTGAACAGCAAGTATGAGGTAAAGATGCATTCACATCCTTCAAAAAAGGTAGTAATGTAAAGGGTTTCCAATTACCCTTTAATTAAAATAGTAATTAATTAACAAAGTGTATTTATGGAATAATTACATAATTTCACACACCATCGATCTTGTTTTAAACAAATTCATTTAATTAAGTTGACGTGTACACTGCACGCTCTCTGTAGAGTTATTCTTAGAAACCAGTGAGTGTCTGTTTTTAAGGAGATTCAAAGTGCACAGTGGTATTCAGAACAGAAACGAAGCCACTTCATACTTTTAAGTAAATTTAATACCAGTAACTGTATCTCTGAAGCCTGAAGACCCCTATCTGCATAAAAGGCACTGGGAAAGGAAGAGCCATGCAGGCCTTCTCACTACCAATATCCCTCATCCTGACCTGGAGGGGATGACTTTAATAAACGGTTAATGATTATCCTCTTCGCCAAGCCTGTTAAGCAGCTTAAGAAGCTTGGCGTTTTTGTGATGGGAGTCAACTAAGGCTACTAAACCATTTCACACAACCTGCTGAAAGCCATCGCATGTAGATAGCACAGTGTGTCAGGGTGGTGTTTAGAGGGAGCTCTGGGTACATTGGGCAGATTTCCCTTTGGCGTCATCAGTTTTGCTCTGTCTCCTGTACTCCGTGAACTTGTGATTGTTGCAGCCCCAGTTCACGGGATTGTTACCTTGGTTTTCCTTCCAGCACTTGCAGTCTGGTCTATCTCTGTGCTGTGGCCTCCTGCATCCTCGCTGTTTCTTAAGGTTACTTCAGGATCTTCTAACATCCCTGTTCACAGTTTGGGACTACGAAATCCATTACCATCTATTACTGAAAGAAAGATTCCAAATTACCTGTGCGACTCTTAAGTCTCAAACCTGTTGTGTTTCAAGTTTTCCCCTTTCTTTTGGCCTCTCATAGGAAACAACTATTGTAGTTTCAGAGTTTTATGATTTCCAACTACAATATTTCTCATGTTTCTGCAATGGTTTGGTAACAGATTCTTACTTCCTCATTTAGCATATTAAACGACAGTTTGTTGAAAAAGATTAATTAATAAAGCCTGTTGCTTGTGCTCCCTCTTGGAAGCTCCATTCAACTTCACAAAAAGGTGTTTGCTGAACTGCTTTCAGGCATTCACTGCTTTTCTGGAGTACCTGTTCCATGGAAGTCCTCAGCTGTTGTTCTGCAATGTTCTCCTCTCACAACCTTCCTTCCCACTCCCTGCCACACAGGATGACTCACAGGTTCCTTGGTCAAGGACTACTCTGCCTGCACTTTGCAGCCTTCTCCCTGCTCAGCCAGCATGATAGTACTTGCCACCATGATAGTACTTGCCACCAGCTTCCAGAATATGTCCATTTGGTGACAACAGCCACATCTTGTTTCATCTGCAGAACACAAACCTTACAAAATTCCTCAAGGAAGTTCAAATCTACATAGAGATGCTGACTTGCACTGACATTAGTAAAGTAATAGGAATCATACCCACAGGGATCTCCTAGCAGCAATGTCACTGAAATGGGCTATTCACAAGTGTGAGTATCAGAACCTGAATCTATCTGAGAAAAGACAATATAATGTACCTCTGGATATTTACAGTCATACATTTCAATCCTTTATGTTTTCTTATGTCTTTAAAGTAATTTTTAGGTCATCAGGACCTGAAAATTCAGCTGCCACTCTTCCACTCTTTTGAGAGTTTATCCAAGTTGTGATGAAGTGCAGAAGGGAAGAACAGCAGCCCTCAAACTGCCCTAATCAGCACCCAGTCACCCCGCTTCCAATTTTTCATGATGTTGGAGGTAGGAACAAGGAGAGTTGCTGAAGTTTTCAATAATCTCTTAATGCTGCCTGAATTGTTCAGTTTCTGTTCAGTCACAGCCAAATACAACAAAATCCTGCATTAAAATTGGTATTTAACACCATAGGCGGTATAGAATTTGTGTTCCATTTTAGACTATGCAGTCTGAGGAAAACTAGCCAAATGCAGAAGTAAATTACAAAACTAACAAGGAAACATAGATGAGAATATCAGCAGTATATAAATGATTCTCACAAATGTGCAACAGTTTCAAATCATTCATTATAGAAATCAAGATGAAGCTGATTCCTAACTAAAACCATCCAGGCAGATTCCACACTAGCCAGGCTTGCAAGAGTTCCACCAGCTTCCCTTTCCACTAGATCAGAGTCTCCTGCCTTTAAGAATGAAAAACTGATTTGGTAACAAACTATTATAACAGCAGTAATCCATGCCTTCTGGCTTCCAGGAATCTACACCAGCAAAGAAGGTAAGACTCAGCCACTGCTTAACTTCTTGTTCTACCATATGTGTAAAGTGGTGCCCTAAAATCCATACTTAGATACCCAGGTAAGCAGCCTGAGATTCGACTGTGCTAAGCAGCCAGCAGTTTTTAATGAAAATGGTGCCCTTTTTACCTTGTTAAAAATTATTACTATGCAAAGCTCTTCATACTGCCTCTTTACAGGGAGAGATGGAAAGGGCCTGCTGCAGTTTTCTGAGCATTTTGTCCACAACCGAACAGACCTACCTAGCTGAACAATTCTCAGTCCCTCACAAAGCACAGCATATTTTCTTGCTCTGACAGCCAGCCTCTTTCTTCCACCTCTCCCTTTTTCTCACAGCCTCTGCATGCCAATTCCCAGACAGCTCATGGACTTCCCATTCAAGTTGGTTGTGACTGGCCCAGCTTTTCATCTTAACATGTCACCCCAGGACTGCAATTACCCTTTTACCCTTTAGTCTCTGTTTTCAGCCCCTTTCTCTTCAGCCTGACCCTTGAATGCTGCTATTTCCCACTATCTCTATCCCTCCACTATTTTTTCTCTCTCTGTTTTCCCTCTCTGCTTTCTCTGGAAGAGCTTAATCACACCTCTGTATCCTCTCTGCTTCACCTCTTTCCCTTTCTCTTTCCCTCTCCCTCTTTCTCTCTCCAGTTGCAGCTCTGCAGGCAGGGTTAATAAGCAGGAGTCTCTAGCGATGTCCTACAGGAATACTCCTTGGCACACTGTCTGGACTGTTCAAGCCCTACTGCACCTCCAAGTGCCACAAAAAAGCTCTAAGCAGGGAGGCAGAACAGGAAAGAACTGCTTTACAGCCACTTTCTTGTATGCTACTTTTGCCTCCCAGCATCTAAGGAAGATTTAGAAGGAGAGGGGAGGGGGAAGCCTAGATTTACAAACAATAATTAGGCAGGTAAATATTCTGCTGTTCAGTTGTGATCACGGGAACACAAAATGACTGTATTTAAGGAAGAATAAGCCAGAGTTCCCTATGCTCATAGCTGAGCTAGCAATTTCAGTTTCTTCTGGTGTGTCACCCAGATCCCTCAGTACTAAGAATATCATACCCAGAACCCATTTAGCCCTCTTTGGAATTAATTAGTACCATACAGCCTGGTCCAGGTGGGTGAACCGGGAAACTGCTGAGAGATAGGTGCTCCCAGTTAAGGCACTGATAGCATCAGGTCCCAACACTGAGACTACAGACACAAGAGAACGTAAAAATAGCCACGCTTTTCTTTCAGCTACATTTTCTTTGCGGTTGATTTTAGGAGAACACTGGTGTCACTGAGAGCAATACTTGGAACACATTTTTAATACTGATCATACATAAGAGACACAGATACTCCTCAGCTCCAGCAGCGCATATCCCTTGGTATACCCAGAGGGAGAAGCTATACTGGTGCAAGCAGAGATGGAGAACTTCACTGAGCTGCGTGGTCAAGTCCACAAGGCCCAGAACTGTGTCCAGGATCTTCCCTCCTTCTCTCCCTCCCTGCACCCTGCATTTTTTCCTGATAAGACAGAAATCAACAAGGAATGAGCACATTTTCCTGATGCATCAAGGTATCTGCACTATTTCTCAAAAGGCCTCCATTACCTATCATCATGGTAGCAGGCTTACCCTCCTCACAACTCCTTTTAACTTTGATGTAACAGCAGTGGTCTCAGTTTGGACTTTGAAAGGAAGAAAACACTTATTTCTAAAGATTGAGATATATCACTTATCTTATACAGCTTCACAAAGCAGACAAAATCAGAGTCCAAAGTCAAGGTGAAGCTGAGAAGGCTGCAGTAATCTAGAAACCAAAGTCATACAGAAATCAGGAAAAGTTTGGCTCCCACTAAAGCCAGTTAGAGAACAAAACCTCTATTTACTGCCTCCCAGGCTGAAGTGTGCTTTACATAGCACTGCTTTGCTGTGAAGTACTTTGCACTGCGCTGTAGAGACAAGTGGTACAGGACTGCCACCCATAACCGAGCTACAAAAGGTCCTTAACAGTTTTACGGAAGCATCCACGCCTTCCTCCCCTTCTGAATCATCCTTTGAAATCATTAAAGATTCATGCAGAGTGCAAAGAGGAGAGTTGTTTTGCATTGAAAGTACAACTCTGTGGTTGCAACAACCTGGAAACTACGCCTCCTAGTCGCATACACCCATGTAGCAAATAACCAGCGTGTTTCCATATGAAACTTGAGAGCCAGTGAGTTGTGGCTGGCACCAACGGTGGCCATACTCCTCACCCAGCAGCTCTCCCGCCTGCGTGCATCCACAGTAGTGGAACACCTATCAGAACAACTGATTACAGAGATGAAGAGTCTGAATCTGCTACTTCTCTCTGCCGTAACAAAGTCAACATTTCTCAGGACAATGAGCATTTAAATTTTGATCACATAAACTGTCCAAACCAGACCATAACTTCTTAACATGAAAAGAATAAAAAACTCCACCCCAAAACCAAGTCCGTGGTGTTGGGGTATTTTTTTTCTTTTTTCTGGTCACAATATAATCCACTGGAACAAACCTCAGAAGAAAAAAAGCAAAATAAAACAATCTATGTGTATGCTTACAGGATTCTATGCAGGGTTTTTTTCCGTAATAAATCATGATTAGCAAGAAAAAGAACATGCCAAAACCTGGTATTTAAATGAACTAGTGTACATTTCTCACTGGTTTTGACTGCTTTTCTGCATATGGATTCCTCTAAGGTCCCCAAAACTAACAAACCTGAATGCTTTTAAAGATGTTCCCCTGCAATGTGTAATAGAAATTCCTTAAAATATTTAGAGTGTTCTAGGAGGGAATGTTCTGCAACAACAAATTACGATAGCGTTATGGTGGCAACATTGATGGCATGGCTGAGAGGGCACAGCAGTTTTTAAATTCCTATTTTTAGCTATGCATAATATGCTGAAATTTTTCAGTATTAACTCCAAATTGTACCTTTCAAATGCTTCCCCTCCTCTTCCCAGTTCAGTTCAGCATCACACACCCAAAGCAGTTTTCTTCTAAACCTCCAGATTTCTCATACCTAGAACTGGATGAAAAGGGTTGGGTTTGTCTCTTCAAAGGAGCAGAAATTTGAAACATCTCACCAGGTAAGAGCATCAATGCTTTTGTGCCAGCCTGTGAGCTTCTCAAGGCTGAACTAAGATGTGCCTTGATCAAGCACAGGACACACATGCATCCACCTAAACAAGCATAGGGATAGTCCCATAGAGCTCTACACATGCTCAGAGCCGAACACTTTGCAGGCTATGACTTCCATTTCCAAGATACTTAATTCATAAGGTATAACCTCTACACTCCTTCTCATTCTGTATTTCTGAGAATAAACCACCACACAGACACGAAGAATTTAAATATACATTATTATTTCTTAGGCGCATGATTGATGAGACAAATCTTAAATATATGGGGCGGAAAGTAACCGTTCATCCCGTATTTTCATATCCTGAAACAGAAGACCAGTTCCCTTTCCAGACAGCTTAAAATCTCAGTTATCTGGGGCCAGATTTTAGGGTATTTAGGTGCTCAATTCCCATGCAGCTGCTTAATGAGGCATTCAAACACAAGAGGCCTCCAAAGCACTAGAGAGACCATTCTGTGCTCTCCCTATTTTAATTGCTTTTTCGAGCTTTCTCTTTTCTTCTAGTTCATTCCAGACTTTTCTTGCTTTTGTCTGTAGGTCTTTTCAGGGCTTCCCAGGATGTCCCAGGGTCATTTCCTTCCTTCCCTGCAATCTGGTTTTATACATTTTAAATAATTGTTGGTCAGATCGCTGCTCTTTATAGGGCCAACAGCACTAACATTGCAATAGGGTGCAGAAGCAAAGCTTCTCTACCTTGGGTGAACCATTAGCTACTTTGCAAAGCGATTCTCTGCATGTATATTCACAGCAGAAAATGCTGCTGCACTGCCCTTTACTTTTCAATGAGAAGGAGCAAAAATAGAGGGTACCAACTAAATTAACAAAGTGGATGGGCTGGATTAAACGATATAAAAGAATACAAAGAGTTAAATGGCTGAGCAGATAATAAATATGTTATTTTCCGCCAAATTTTTAATGATATTTCTAAAAAGAAATATGCTGCAAAGTAAGTTTATATGCATCTGTGGCTAAGACAGCTTGCAGAGCCAGAAGCCTTAGTTTAGCACAGCAAATGTGGCTGGAGCTATAGGTAAGGAAATGGAGTGAGGACAGTGCTGTCCTCTTTGAAAACCAGAAAATACTGTTTAATCTGCCAGACCCTTTTGGGGCTGTCAGCAGAGCCGGCAGAGAAAACCCAAGCGACACCGTGTACACCCAAGTGACAAAGCGCGTTTGCCCAGCCAGCCTCCGGGCTCCATGTCAACAAGCAAAGGCGCCTGACTCAGGCGGCTCTGCGGGGCTCGCAGCAGCGACGACCCGGACGCCGAGAGCAGAAAGGCTGCCCTGGCCCGAGGGCGAGCTGCGGTAACTCGCCTGCCTGCAGCAGCGCGGGAGCTCACGTTCGGCTGCGGTCCAGCCTCTCGCACCCCGGTTGGGGATGGCTCCGGCGAGGACGCGCGGCGTTATGGGCGCGGGGTGAGACCCTCCCGAGGCACTCCCGGCCAGCACAGAGCCGCGGGCCCCCGTTAGGGGATTGCGAGAGCCCAACGCCCCGTTCCCACCTGCCGCCCGGGCTCCGTGCTGCTGGAACGCGCTTCCCAAGAGGTGCAGCAGCGCTCTGTGCTCCAGGCAGGATGCATCACCGGGATAAAATGCACATCTGTACTGCACCTGCCCTCCTCCGCCCCCCAGGGCAAAAGAACATTTATTAGTATATTTTCTTTCTCAATAACCTATTACACTTCTCAGTACACTTACCAGTATCCATAAGAGCAACTATTTCTCGCAGAAACTTTAATTCGACATTCCTTGGAACTGTTGTATTGCAACAGGACAAAGACCACGGGAAGAGAAGACTCACTGTGAAACACTTCAAACCAGGCTGAAGAAGAGCTGCTTTACACTATCCCTTCTGATGCACAAAAAAATTCACATTAGGCAAAGGATGGAAATGAGAGATCTTAACAAAGTAAGGTGCCTGTACTGAGTGTTGCTCTCAGAAAGTGGTCACACTGAACAGATCACAAGGGAGCTGAGGAAGATGGAACACGTGCCGATTCCAGATTAAAAAGTAGAAGAACAACAGGGCTGGAATATTCTTATTAATATTGAACCAGATTCTGGCACCCATAACCATCATGGGCATTTATTTCAGGTGTGCAAATCCTGGAAAAATGTATTAAGGCAAATAAAAGTGAAGACTATGCCACAACCTGAAAGCGCAAACAGGCTGGGATGTATATTTAAGGGAAAAAGAAACCAAAAAGGAGGGAATAAGAAACTAAGAATAAAAACACTGAAGGCTAAACTAAGTCAATTTGAATAATAAGAAAGAAAAGATCTGCTCAGTTGAAAAGGGTGAGTGTATGATTCTTCCCCCTCACCCCCACTCCATTGCTGGCATCTGCTACAGGGAACAGCAACTGCTTTCAACATGCAAAGTCTTGGTTTACTTTCTGTGAACAAGGGATACAGCTAGAAATCCACATCAGTGTGCTAATTCCATGTGTATGAACCAGAGCGTATTCTAAATTAACCCTGTAAGGAATTAACCCAACAGACTGCAAACAGCACATACAGACTAGAGAAGATATTCAAAGTCATACATGAAAATGATGAATACTGTTGAATTTATCTCTTGGGGATCATCTACATTCTAAATAAATCCTGATTTTAGATGACAAGACGAACTTACACCACTCATGGAGTCACTGTTTCATGTAGTGACAACCAGAAGATCCATCCATGGATCCAGACACTTCAGGATTGTGTCCTCAAGTCACTGAGCCATGAAGCACAATCTGAAACTTTCAGGCTGTGATCACATTAGCGAACTTTGACACCCATGATAGCACAGGACAAGTAGGCAGGGCTCAGGCATTAAAAAACAACCCACAAACAAATGACAAATCAAAACTGTTCGATATTCCCTCCTGCCTCACTGTGTCAGCGTTAAAATCTCTTTAGGAGTGCAATATACCATAGGATGCTTCACAATCAAGAAAAGTACCAGCTGGGGCTTTGATGTCAAGAGTATCAACTCCCCATGTGAGCATCCAGAGTATGAAGTTTCCGAGGAGGAAGAGGCAGACTACAGAAATCTCAGGAAAAGGCCCTTCAAAGTGAGGCAAGATCACAGCTTTCCATTCTCCTCCAAGTTAATTACTCAACTTCCTAGAAAAAGCTGCAGAAAAAATTGCTTACACATGACCTACAAAGAGCAGGCAACATAGGAGTGAAAAGGCAAATCAGAACTGAGAGAGTGCTTTTGCTTAGATGCTGGGCAACGGTGAAGAGAGCCACTGAGCCACAGCGTTGTTACTGTGGTTAGCACAGTGGGATCCCGATTTCTGAACTGGACCTCTGGACATCAGTACAAGAAAGATAAAGAACAGACAGATGTTGAGTTTCTGTTTCAAGAACAGTTCAGCCACTTTAACTTACCTGCACCACAACAGAAAGCATATATGGTTTAGCTTCCCTTTGCATTCAGTTTATTTCCTCCTTCACACTCCAAATTATCTGCTACTTACTCAACTACTGAATCTTCTCTGCCTGCATCAAGCAGACACAGCATTATATTTAAATTTCTGTTCTCAATGGGCTTAGTATTTTAACAAAGTATGCCTCTTGTTTCCAGGCTGACAGCCTGCTGAGGAGTGGTCAGTACCATGGAACACAGCCCACGTCCCCAGTGATTTAAGGTGATTTGAGAGAGAAAGCTGTTGAACGGGGAGAGAGAGAAAAGAAGGGAAAAAGGCAAG
>JAOEHY010033349.1:0-17495 GCA_025447955.1 Psilopsiagon aurifrons
CATCCCTCCAGGAGCAGAGGGAAGAAAAAGGGGGAAGTGAGTGAACAAACTGCTTGGCTGATTTATGGCTTAAACCAGGACAGATGCAAATGATTCTCTCATGAGAAAACAGTTAAAAATAGTTGGACAAATAAGTTCTTACTGTAAGATATGAATGAGAATGCAAATAAAATTATGATAAATGACACGTAACATATACTGTGGGAGGAAAGACTATAAAACAGAAGACAAAGATTTCACTTCTGAGGAAGAATTTATGAATTAAAAGGTAAAAGTCTAAGGAAAAGACTGTTATTTGCTAACAATTGTTGTTAGCAAATACTAAAGGTACACCCCAAAAAATACATATTTGTGGTTTTCCACTGTTAATGGGCGCATTAATTAGTCCAACTGGATATTACTGACTTTTCATTTAGCTACAGGTTTTTGAATTAGCAATGTTTTACTGTCTTAAGTATTGCATTTAATAAGAGAGTAGGCAATATTGGCCAAGTTTTATGAAGTAATAAAATACCGCATCCTGATGTGTCTCTGTATTTTCAGTTACATGTTGTGAAAATTTCTTTAATTTCACAAGTCACATCCAGCTGTTAGTTTTCATTATCGTAGAATCATAGAATGGTTTGGGTTGGAAGGGACCTTAAAGGCCTTTTAGTTCCAACCCCCTTGCCACAGGCTGGGGCACCTTCCATTAGACCAGATTGCTCAGATCTCTGTCCACCTGGCCTTGAATGTTTCCTGGGGATGTGGTGAAACAACTTCTCTGTTGTTCCACTGTTTTACCACCCTCATTTAATAAATTTTCTTCCTTATATCTAGTCTGAATCTACCCTTCCTTTAGTTTAAACCCACTGGTGCCTTGTCCTGTCACTGCAGGCCCTGCTAAAAAGTTTGTCACCATTTTTCTTACAAGCCTCCTTTAAGTATTGAAAGGCTGCAGTAAGGTCCTCCTGGAGCTTTCTCTTCTCCAGTCTGTCAGCCTGTCTTTGTAGGAGAGGTGTTCCATCCCTCTTATCATTTTTGTGGCCCCCTCTGGACCTATTCCAGTGGGTCCATGTCTCTCCTGTGCTGAGGACACTAGGTGGGGTCACACCAGAGCAAAGTAGTGAGGCAGGAACACCTCCCTTGACTGACTGCTCACACTTGATGCAGCCCCTGATACGGTTAGGTGGACTGAGTGCATGCTGTTGGGTCATGTCCATCTTTTCATCCACTGGTGCCCCCACATCCTTATCAACAAGGCTCTCAATCCCTTCATCCCCAGCCTCTGTTGATACTGGGATTTGCCCCAACCCAGATGCAGGACCTTGCACTTGGTTTTTTGAATTTCATGAGGCTCACATGGGCCCACTTACCGAGCTTGTCCAGGTCCCTCTGGATGGCATCGTATCCCTTAGATGTGTCAATTGCACCACTCAGCTTTGTGTTATCTGCAAACTTGCTGAGGGTGCACTTCATCCTTCTGTCCATGTCATTGATGAAGATAGTAAATAGTACTGGTTCTAGTAAGGACTCTGGAGGGATATAGTTTGTCTCTGATGTCAATCTGCATATTGAGCTGTTGACCACTATGCTCTGGATGCAACCATCTAACCAATTCCTTATCCACCAAACAATCCATCAGTCACTGTTATAGCAAAACATAGTCTAGTCTCCTATAGTATATTCTGTCAACAGTGAATTTTCAATTTTTATATCTTTAGTATAAACCCAAAGCATTAGTGTGAGGATTACATATAGCTGTCTGTATAGAGGAACAATCTGTAGTGTATAATGGCATTCTAAATAAGTTAACTATGTGGAAAGAGTGCTGTACAAGCTCTCTCTTCTGCTGCTGTTCTCCTTGTAAGCCCCTCTAGGAATTTGCTGCTGTAGAACTCAAATGATGATGTGGGATGTTTCAGATGATTTAAATAAAAATTCTTCAGTGAAATTGCGTATTTCGTGTGTCAGCATGGAATTTAGGTAAATGTCGTTATCCACCATGCCTTAATACTCCTTTGAAAGATGTGCTGCCTTGTTAGTCAATTTTGATTTGAGCAAGGGTGGTTAATATTCCAAAGTCACACAGAATAAGATGCTGACATCTTTAAAGTAAGTGACTAGTATTTAATTTAGGGTATATGTGACTAGTGAGTACTGGCTGAAGAAATCACATAAAATCAATGTATATTCCAGGAAATGTATCAGAACTAAATGCTTAATTAGCATAAACCACCTTGAAAGTCATTTGTGTTTGCTAATTCTTCATCTCTCTTCAGTTTCTAAGGAGTTTTACATCCCTTTTTTAAGATACTTTTGTGGTAAGAAACTAGTATTTTGTATCTATATATGAAAAATTAAAGGCATGTATGTGGTGCATAGGTCACTCACAGTTTCTTGGATTGTCTTTTTGTGAATGTTTTTTGTATCAGGGTGTCCTGGGTTCAGCAGTAGCAGTCATTGTTCTTCTTAGTAGCTGGTGCAGTGCTGTGTTTTTGACTTTCAGCCTGAGAACAGCACTGATAGCACCAATGTTTTCAGTTGCTGCTCAGTAATGTTTAGTCTGACCAAGGACTTTCTGAGTCTCATGCTCTGCCAGGGAGGCGGGGAAGCTGGGAGGAAGCAGAGACAGTACACCTGACCCGAACTGACCAAAGAGGTTATTCCATACCACAGTACGTCATGCCCACTATATAAACTGGGGGCAGTTACCCGGAAGGGTTAGATCACTGGTCAGGTCAGGATGGGTATCAGTTGGCAGGTGGTGAGCGGTTGTATTCTCTTCCCTTGTTATTTCCCTTATCATTGGTGGTGGTAGCAGTAGTGGTTTGTGTTGCGCCTTAGTTACTGGAGTGTTCTTATCTCAACCCGTGGGAGTTATATTCTTTCCATTCTCCTCTCCATCCCTCTGGGAGCTGGGGGGAGTGAGAGAGAGACTGCGTGTTTTTTCTGAGGTACAGCTGAGCTTAAACCATGACACAGGGTATCCTATTAATTTGATTATGCTTTTTTGAACATAGACATTTGATCAAATGATAAGTATCTGTTAAAACTAAACGAAGCAGATAGCTCTATAAAAGTCTGCCCAATGGCTATCATTTACAACTAGGTAATTTAGCAAACAGGTGTGGAATATTTGTCTTCCATGCATATTTTCCTGATGAGGGCAGAACAAGACGGAAAAGAATGAATTTTGTGTTGAGGATATCAGTTGACATCACTTTTTAGTGGTCTCTGTTACCGAACGGATGGACTTGGAATGCAAATAAAGCTTGTAATCCTCTCACCCAGGAGGTTGTAGGATATATTAAAATACTTCATCAAACAATTGAAATAACTTTAAATACTGTGTAATTACTCACCTGTGCCAGTTGGTGTCATACCAGTACTTCGTCTTTATGGAAGAAATACATCCCAAAAATACATGTAGTAAGCCTAGAGGAAGTGGATTGTTCGCGTCTATAATTTGTATTTGTCAATGTAGCATCTGCACAGAAGTCAAGACATTGAACTGTCATTAAAAATGCGAATGAATTCTTATCTTTTCCAAGCACTTGATAGTGGATGAGCTGTGATAAGACTGTCTCTTTGCTACACAGTGCATAAATCTGCAAGCTGTGTCAACGTGAGATGGTTGTTGTGGGGTCATTTAGACTGATGCAAGTGGTAATGCAATTCCCCAGACCTGCACCTCTTTAAGTGGTATACTCTCCCTCATCAGACCTTTTAAGGTCTTTCACATGTTGCTAAACGTAATTTCATTCACTGAAATTATTTCTGAGGTGCCTGTTACCACAAGGTCAATTGATGTCTAATACACAGAAGAAGCATCTCACATGATCCAGGATGATGTGTAAGTAGTACAGGGTAAAGTTGCTACTCATGATCCATTAAAAGAAAAATGGTTTGTTAGAAATTGAAGTGTTTTTTAAAGAAAGCTGTTTAATTATAGGCCCACCATAGATAATTATGTATGTGCCCTTTAAAGTTTTACAGAAAAAGTGAAGATTTATGTGATTACAATACCTATTAAAGACATGCAAGGCGTGATAGCTCCTGGCACAGTGAAGGATGGTATAAATTAGGATCTATTATAAGACCTTTTTTCTCCATAGGTTAGTGCCTAATAATGTTACAAACACAGATTTTGTTGCATCCAGGAAAGTGTACCAGTCGGAGATTCTTTTAGACCATTCCGGTTAGTATCTTAGGATTTTGTTTCTCTGTTGATTATATGGTCAGTGTGGTGACAAATCTGACTTGTCAAACACCCTTAGTTCACCTACTCCTTCTGGACTAAATATGTAAATCTACTATTTGCTGTGTTTTCAATTATGCATTGGTTTAGGTCTCGTCTTTCACCTACTGTTGCCTTGACAGAACAATGTCTTTTAAAGAAATGACAAAGTCAGACTCCAAGAAAATCCTTAGCTTCTTTTTAGACAGCCTCTTGCTATGGGTGTCTTGTACGTGAAGTATACCTGACATGACCAGCTCACTCCCCTCTTCCTTCATGAAAAAGTCTTGCTCCTGGTGCTACCTTGACTCCCAGTTTACATTTAAGGATGTGAGTCTGCCCTGAACTTACAGAGTTGAACTGATTGCTTTTTAGGGAACTCTTGTGGTAAAGAGGCAATTAGTAATAACTGATACTGCCTGGCTTGCTTTGAGCCGTGAGACGGGAGGAATCAAGAGAGTCCAGAGCCTGCATGTGGATGTAAGGTTTACAGAATAGCCAAGGCATTCAATCTTGAAAACCATGCAGGGTTTAAAAAATGAGATATTTTGTGAATTTAAGGTAAGAAATTGGCTGCACTAAGGAAGTTCTGTCCTCTGTCTTCTGTCATATGTGTTATTAATAATTTCAATAGCTAAGATGTTACTGTTGGCCACTTCATGGATGATATAAGCACTGCTGTCTTTAAACCTTTAAACTCAAAACTATTGACATCTTTAGGAAGAGCACTATTCCCTCTGGGCTTATATAGGATGAGAGTAGAAGTGTCTCATCAAAAGTAAGTTGAAAACTTAGTTCCAGTTATTGTTGATTCCATCAGATAAACAACCAGGGTTCGGTATTATAACTAAAGCAAGGCTAGACAAAAGCATTGTCAGAGACTGATGCTGCTTGAAAAAGTCATAGTTACGTAGATTATAAACTTGTAGAGTGTCGATGGTATATAACTGTGGTAATTGCCATTCTTGTTAATACAGTGTCTGTGTATAGAAAAGTGGTTAATTTATGACCAAATGTTATTAAAACTAGTGAATATCATGGTCTAGAAAGCTTTACTAGTGACCATCATACAGAATTGATGCTTTATAGCTTGGAGAATGCCTTCAAGTATTTTGATGGCTGCGTACTGTCATAATATGGCTAGTAGAGGATGTTTGCTTTTGTTACTGAGATACCAATGCCATCTTATGTGCAATTTATCCTTCTCCTTACTTGATGTCACAGAATGGTTGAGTTTGGAAGGCACCTCTAAGGTAGGGCCACCTAAAGCCACTTGTCCATAACCATGTCCAGGTGGCTTTTGAATACCTCCAAGGATGGAGATGTCACAGCCTGTCTGGGTAAACTGTGCTAGTGCTTGGTCCCCCTCCCAGTAAAAAAGTATTTCATGATGTTCAGAGGGAAGCTTCTGTGTTTCAGTTTGTGCCCAGTAGGTCTTGTTCTCTCCCTGGACACCAATGAAAAAAGCCTAACACCATCTTCTTTACATCCTCCCTTCAGGTATTTATATGCATTAATAAGATTCCCCCTGAGCCTTCTCCAGGCTGAAGTTACAGCTCTTATATCTGGTGACTTTCCTTACTACGAGGCTGTGCCCTTTGGGTGCCACTTGTTATCATGAAACACTAATTTGCAAGGCAAATGGTTTTTGAATTATATGGTAAAATATTGCAATGAGCATATAATATCTTAAAAGCATTACACATGGTTTCTTTTTAAATTATTTTAAACAGTACTCCTAAACAACATTATTTATTTAAGTGGAACAGCTGATTATGTATTCTACTTAATGGCCATCTAGAAGTAAAATTTGTGTGTAACATAGCATAATATCTTCCGCAGTTTATCTTGTCGTGTTTGTGACATGATCTGATCAAGGACCACTTAATATTTTCATTATTGAACATTTGAATGTTTGGAAAGTGAGTTCAGAATGGTATATCCCACTGGTTCTTGATCCCATTGCCACTTCTCAGGCTTTAAATAGTTAAGCAAACTTCAGAATTAAGGATCCTTTTTTATGTCATGTACAATGTGTCAGGTCAAAACCTCAGCTGAATTGATGGGTTTATACACTCAGTCTTAAGTATGAGCTTTGTCATGGAAACACAATCTTTACTTACATCCATATAGATAAAAAAGCTGGGGTCTTGAAAGAAAAAAGATGAATTACTGACTTTGCACACCAGTATAATTAATTGATTGTATCAATATGGATATACAATGTGGGATTTCCTGATATTGAAATTAAGAGTTATAATCAGTTAAATTTGGACAGTTTATGGAAGTTTTGGGGTTTGTTTCCATGCAGGTCAGTACCAGAGTATTTCTCTTCTACTTCTGTGGTACCTGACATACTAATTGCTAACCTATGTTTGCAGCTATAGGCAGAATGTCTCAATTTGATCAATGGCAGATTTTAAATTCTGTTAATCATGGTGGGTTTTTTCCTTGTTGTGTTTGGCTTCTCTGTTTTCTCCTTCGCTTGCCTTGCTACATATATAGGGGCTCCAGTATCACAGAGTGCTTGCCTGCATCGCATATATGCAAGATATAAAGGCAGCTGAGAAGTCATGAGTTACCCATGCAGAAACAAAGCAGTAGTAAGCTATGACAGAGTTGTATTATAAATTGTGAATCATTACTTAGGTGTCATGCTACATCAGATACTTGATAAGCTGATGCTACTCTCATCCTGCACCTCCATCCGTAGGTTACAAAGAACTGAGCTGCTGAATAGCTGCTGTAAAAAAAACAACAGATCAAAACAAACCCCTAGATGTGTGTATTCAGTGGAAAGAATATGTTTCATTAATACATTTCCACCCTGTACTCTGTTCAGTCATTTGTGACAGATGTCCTTCATGTCCCGCAGTTCTTTCCATTTTGCATGCCATTTAAGTCCTGCATTTGGAATGGAATAACCCCATTCAACAGTACAGGCTAGGAGTGCCAGGACAGAAAGCAGCTCAGGGGACCTGGTGGACCGTATGTGAGACATGAGCCAGGTGACAGAATGAAAAGCAATGGACACAAACAGCAACATAGGCAATTCTCATTAGATATTAGGACTTTATTTTTACCACAGGAATGGTCAGGCTTGAGGACAGGTGCAGAGTTTGGTTGTGGAATCTCTGTCCTCAGAGATATTAAATCCTCACCTGACCATAATAATCCTAAGCAACCTGATGTAATTGAACCTGATCTGAGCAGGCAGTTCGGCTAAATGATCTCCAGCAGTCCTTTCCAACTTTTAATTTCTCTACATTTTCATAATAAGCATGGCTGAGCAATGCAGAGGTAGCAGTAGCTTATGAAGCACCTTCAATTAATTGTTGAAGTTGGAATAACAAATTTTTTTATTTGTTTGTGTATATAATTTTTGGCCTAAATAAAGAAATCAAACCTAAATGAGATACATTTTTCAGGACGTGCTTTTAAATTCTGTGACTTACACTACCCTATGTCCAATGAATTTGCTCTTGAATATATTTTAACCAGGTCCTTAGCGACAACTCAAGTTCTAGATTTACTACTAGGGATATATGAGAGGTCTGAGTTGTAGGAAGAAAATACTGAACACATGTATTAAAGATATGTAAGTTCTATTTCCTTGGAGTATCTTAAAAAGTAATTTAGACTGAATGATTTCAGGGACCTCAAAATATCCAAGCAAAAGTTTAGTTGAGTAGGCCCATGGCAATTAGCACCTTTTATATGAATATTAGGAGTGTTTGTCAGAGATACAGTATGCAGGTTTTTGTTGCGCTGTGATTTATTGTATTTTTTTTCCTGCTGAAGGAAATGTAATACAGCCGTTCTTTGAATATCAAGGGTTGAAGATAAAGAGAAGAAAGACAGCGAAGATAGGGCTCTGATTCTGGCAGTTCATTGCCAAGATGAACTTGCCTTTTGGATTCTGCCAGAAGGGTGGGACCTAGCATCTGTGCAGTATTGATCAAATTGATTTTTATTCCTTCAGTGTAACAGGGAAACTAAAGCTTATGATAATTTACTTATATATGTGTGTATATATATATATATATATATAAAAATGTAAAACACATATATTCTCCTGAGTAAAAGAAAAAAAAAAAAAGAATCCCAAAAGAAACCTTCCCTGCAGGACTCATATGCTTTTGGGCTTAGAAAATAACACATACCATCCTAAACATTCTCTGAGATGTTTCCCTTCTGTCTACTCCAAATGTGATCTTTTTTTCAGGAAGTAAAATCATCCCAAAGGCAAGAAGACAGGTGGGAAAAACACTACTGTATAAATGTCTACTATGTGACCAATAGCGAGGCATGAACTTAATCTGTAAGGGTAGCTCCATTTACTGAAATACATGAATATTATAATTTTATGTCTGTAGTTTGGGCATTGCTGAACAGTGTCGTGTTGTGGCATTCATTTCTGCAGGTTTGGGTTTTTTTAGTAACATGGCAAATGCAGTACATTTTTACTACAGCCGAGACCAACCAAGAGATGGCAGCACTGCTTTTAATATTCTGTGCGCACAATCCGCATTAAGTGGTCCATCTGTCAATACTACTATTGAACTTTTCCCTTCACACCTGGTACACACTTTCACTGTTCAGTGAATAGGTCTTTCTTAACAATAGACCTATTAAAATTAGCAGACTTGCTGCTAATGGAAATTGTCTTTTATCACTGCAGATTTGCATAATGCTGTATCACCTTTTAGCAGGAAAAGCCTAGCAGACATAGGAACTCCAGTGAATATTTAAATGCACAGGGCTGCTTTGATCAGTGTGGCTGAGCAATCTCACTTCATCATTTGCTTTGCTGTCCTGCAGTTATTTCCATTTCATTCTTACTCTAGAAAATATTCTGTTTCCCTCACCATGAAGGTGTTTTAGAATATAGGACAATGAATTGTCCATGTCTAGTAGTTTCATTACCAGTCGTTTTAAATGTCTTCTACCTCTCTGAAGTGAACATTCATCAATTCAGTTAGTCCAAAGAAAACCCAAAGGGAACATGGGCACCAAAGGATTGTTAACTTTGTCAAAAGTTTGTTAGCTTTTTGGTAATCATCTATAGGCTATATAAAATCACTTTGTTTCTTGCACTGTAGTGGTCATGTGATATCACTGTGCATATACAAAGACTCACAAATTTTTAACTAATTTTCTTTTGATACTGCATTTTTAAGTGACTTTTTTAGCAAGTATTAGACATCTGCAAAGGATGACAGAATAAAAATGAGGTAATTCAAAGTACAAATGAAGTATCTGTGTATTAAATGAAATATATTGTGATACAGTGTTAGATATTCTGCATATAAATGTAACCATTTTTTTTCGTATATATTTAAAGAAGTCAATAACTCTATATGGCTGCAGTGTCAAGTTTCTCATTACAGATTTGGTCATGTTGAAAAGCAAGAAAATTTAGCTTGAGCCTCCTAGAATCAGCATTCATTTCTAGCAAACTGACTTTCAGATCACCAATTACTGTCATTTTTCCAAGAAAAATAAACAACTATTATGCTGCTTGATCTTTGAGGTTTGGGGTTTGCATTTACTTTTTTAGCACCTTTACTTTCACCAAGATAGACTACATGAAACTTCTCATTCTGTGTGACATTACAAGAATTGCTTATCTGTGTACACTCAAACATTCAGGAAAAAAAGGTGTAAGTTCATTGGCTTGAACTTGTTTTTTTGGCATTATCTTACAAAATACCTTGCCTTGTCTCCGCTAAGTAATCAGTATTATCATGAGAAAATGTGCTTATTTCTGGCATTACTGATCTTTGAGTACTCACCTAACTTGGTCTTACAGCAGTGCTGCTGAGTGGAATAGATGATGATTATTTTAAAATAAGCAGTTTTTTTCTTACACAGAAAATATACAGTCCAAATGATTAGCTATATTCAGAACTAGAGTCATGCTCTTTCAACATTTCTCTTCCACTGCTGTGGAAGTGGCTGCCACCAGGCAGCTCCTCCAGTCAAATTGCCAAACTGCACACTGATAATTTTAGTTGGTGGAAAACATTTCTTCAGATACAGAAATGGTTATGCCAGGAAGTCTTCCATACAGAGCTTGAATAGGTAGGAGATAATGTGCTGGGGTGATCGCACAGGGCCAGGGTTAGAGAGGTAGTGATAATCTAGCAGAGCTGTTTGGGGAGTCTTGCCCAAGCCGGTGAAGACACCGCTGCAGAGACACTTGCAGAGGAGACTGCTGTTGCCACTCAGACAGCACAACTGGCCATACTCTGAGCTGCTTCTTGTAGGCTTGGCTTCCCACTAATGGCAGCAAAAAGGCAATGGATTAGGGCTGGTATAAACTTCAGTCAAGCAAAGCAGCTGGGGGAACTGGGGCAGCCCCACTCCCAGGCACCTCACTGAGTATTTCTGCTGGGCAAGGCTGGACTGGGTCATGGGTTGGAGACAAGGCAGGGGCTGACAGCCCTGAGGGCTGCAGTGGTGTCCTGGGTCATGGGCAGGGTTGGGATGGCCCCAAGGGAGACTGAGCAGGTCCAGCAAGGGCCTCCTGTGGTCTTCAGATGTCTGGGCAGCTCATAGATTGACCAGCCACAATAACAGAAGGATTTATTAGCAGCATCTAGTTGGAAAAAAAAAGAACAAAACCAAACGAAAACCCAAATCAGGCAGGTGTAAGTAGATATTACAGGCAATAAGTGTTTGTACACCTTAGATGTACAAACTGTAAAAAAAAACTGAAGTAGAAAATGAAGCAGAAAGCTGTTATGAAATTAATATTGATAAGTGGCAACGCTAAAGAAGGGTCATTGAAGTTAAACACTGCTCTGATATGTGTGGAAAGTCCAGTGGAGTAAAATCACAGGGATAAGAGTCAGGAGGCCAACTGAAATGAGCAACTCCTGTTTCCTTACTGACCACCACTTCAGTTTTCTGCCTTCAGGAAGGGCCAGATTTGCAAAAACAAGTTGTTTGCAATTGGGCTGAAGAGATTCTGTTTTTTCCTTAAGTGTCACCCTGACATTTCCCTTCTCTCTTCTGTGAGTGGGAGGGTGTTGTCATTAATGAAGTAAAAGCCTCAGGAGAATTTGAACCTTTTGAAGGACTGCACAGTCCAAGGAACTTTCACAGCTGAAGACAAGTGGGAAAATGCTGGGAGGTGTTTACCTGAATGACAGTTAACAGACCTTTATACAGCCTAGGCCAGGGACAGATGTATTAATTCTATTAGTGACTGTGTTTGAATTGAATTCAGACCATACAGTAACAAGAGCTTTGTGACAGTAATACTGGATTGTAAAGTCACTCTGAAGCCTAAAGTCTTTACAGGGCTTCACTAACTTGAAAGTGCCATCCCACTTTCTCTATAACCTTAAAGGTTTTGATAAAAAACAAATCAGAGAAAATGATAGTAACAATTAAGGCCTACATCATTATTTTAATTCATTATGTGTTCATAATAAGTTCATCTGCTATTGCTAACTAAGCAGAAAATGCAGCCACTTTTGATAAACATCTATTTGAGTAACTTAATTGGCAAATGACTTGAAACAAAGACCTGAAAGCATAAAATTGATCAAATCAAGATTGGTGAAAGGTAGAACAAATAGTTTGTGTTCACTGGTGGAAAAATAACTATTGAAACAAAATCCTGAATAATCTTTAATGGGACTTGAAGTATGTCCAACAAACCAATAAAGTCCTTCACAACAGAGATGTGCAGTCATGCAATAAAAGAATTCAAATAGCATTGCAGAAAGGATTCCAAGTGTAAGAGTAAAAGTTAAATCAAGAATTTAACCCATGTTTGGATTAATTAGAAAGCATCCTATTAGCAGAAAATCTGCAAGTTTATTTGCAGATGGAGAGAAAGGAAATCCTAATAAGTAAATGCACATTAGAAATACTACAGTGTAAAGTTTTTATATTTGAAAGCTAAATTTTTTAGCACCTATAGATAGTAGGAGCCAATTCATATATTCATTCATGTCCTACCTCAAAAATTACAAATATCTACAGAATTATATTGAAGCACAATATCTGTTTTTTCTCTGTCTGATATGAAGTGATGAAGGAATGCCAAATAAAGCATATGAAAGTAATTAGTCTAAAGGAGAAATTTTAAGTGAAAATTCCCCAGCCTTAAAACCCTTTTTTTGAATTTCCTAAGTATTCAGAGATGTAGTTTGCAAATAAATTGCAAAATATTAATACAATTACAGGAAAGCCCCACTTTTTTCCACATGTAAGCAACAAGCTGAGTATAGAAAAAAAATACTGTATATGGATGTAGTTTCACAGTCTGATAGAAAACAGTATTGTCAAGAGTCTCTATATGGGATATGCTTCCAAAGAAAGAAGCAATAGATTCATGATATTTTGTTTAAAAAAGTGTTTAAGATGGCATAATCTTTCATTAATATGCTTAAGGAAATCATGGAAAAGAAGGGATAGTTCTTACTTTAGTTGCTGCAGAATTAGAACAGGCTGTGTCACCGTCAATTGCTGCCATGATGATTGAGAACATACTGCCTCAGTAATGCTCTTAGTGCCTGGAGGTGTTTTATCTGATACCAGAGAATTTCTTGCAAAGAGCACATATTCATGGGAGACAGAATGAAGGAGAGTTGTGAAACCTCATCAGCATCCCACTTGTGTAAACTTTCCAGGTAGGAGAGAATTGAATTTTGGATGCTGAGTATTCACTGGCAGGCTGTACAATCCACCAAGCAACAGACTTCAGGGAAGGTAAAATAACTTAAAGGATTAAGTATGGACAGTTGTGTGTTTGATATTTATTTATTGATGCATAATTTAATTTTTGAAGATACGTGGGCATATTGTAGTGCAGGGGATGAGAAATAGAGTTTTGAAGGGACTGAAAGCAACTTACACAGAAGTAGAGCTGAATAGTTTAAAAGTCTAGTTGCTCTGTCATTAAGAAAAAAATCAAGGTCTTTGACTTGCAAAGCCCTTCAAAATTACAGTCTTGATGAAATACAAATCAAGTTAAGGTATATTTCACAATTGAAAGACAGGCCCAAGTCCAGACTTCATGTCCTGCATTTTTAAAATGGAAAGTGAAAACCTGTCTTTCTAAGAAGTATGCCATCATCAAAGCAAACATAATAAAACTTCAGCAAAATTGATAATGCAAACCTTTCATGTACACATAAAATTGATGGAAATCTAAATTAATGACCCTTTCTCAGTGGTCTTATTCATAGCATGGCGTTTATGCACAAGACAAAAGTACTATATTCAAATGTTGGGCCACACAAAAAAATCTGAGTTGTTTAGTTCCCATCTTAGAAAGCAGAGTTACCCAGATTATGTGGGCTGCATACAAAAAGCAGTTTCACTGTAGGGAGCAAAAATCCCTCTTCAGGCTTTTCTGTGTCGGTAACAATAACCTCAGGGCTGCAGTGTCTCAATGGCAACGTAGATAATGTGTTATTTAGATTCTCTGTTTTTCTGTAGCTGGCTTACCAGGTGACCTCAGATTTAAATTCTCTGGAGCAGGGACCATACATTTATATGTGCATGAACAGTGGGGATTTGATCTTGGCTGGAGCTGCAGGCTATGACTGTGATGTAAATGTCAAATCATAATAGAGTAAGCTCAGGCAATTTTTCTCAAAAATAAAACTCTCCGCTTTCAAATGTCACTAGGCTAAAGAAACTTAAGCATAAACTAATGCTGAAATCAGTGGAAAATACATTTATCCACAATGTTGCTTCATCATAACTTATTTAATTGTAAGGCATATTAAAAAATCATCAATCCAGTTTTGCTGTATTCTTCACTATAGCAGGACTGTGCCATTTGAGAGGAAAAATCTTAATGGATACTTATGAAATTGCCATACTTTCCTTATGTCTCTCAGATATGCTGAAATTTTTGGCTGGGCATAGTCTATAAATAAATAAATTAACAACCCATAGCAGTACCTCTAAACATAATTTTGTGTGTTCAGTCAACCAAAGTGCATACCCTCTTGTTAGAGAAATCAAGTTCTCAATTGTCTTCCACATCATCGGTGTGATTTCTGGTTCGTCTTCCATCACTGCAAGTTCAGAAAAAAAGATGTCACCTTTATGAGGAATGATAATAAGCTGGAAAGATTTCATCAGTTGTTTGAACTCCTTAGAGCTACTTCCCCAGAATCTCTAATAGACGTGGTGCAATTTAATTACTAAACATCAATCTTAGTAGTCCATTCTCAGTGGGTGAATGGAATGGAAGAGAACTGTACATGTATAATCTGGTTCACTTCTCTTGCAAGCAGCCTTTTACTCCTGGAATATATACCTTTTGGGTTTAGATTCTTTAATTTGTTTCTGTACTTGGAAGAAGTCACCACCCTCTCTCTCTTGCAGCTATAGGGTTTCTTTGTAGAAAAAAGTTAATAATTTAAATGAGAATTATACTAGGACTATGAAGAGAAAATTATATATGATGCGAAGCACAGAAGTATGTATTTGAGTCAATATATGTGAATAATTAAGTTTTCAGGAATATTTATGCAGTCACTCTCCTTAATAGTGTCCCATAAATGGTTAGTGCTTGAATTTCATAGCAAGTAACTGCATAAAATTAGATAATGCTGATTTGGAATCACAGCTACAAAGTCTATTAATCTAACCTAAATAGCCGCCATGGTTAAAGGGAAAGAATTGAGAGAAAAATATGGGAAGTCACAAAGTCTTAAAGAGCACAAAAGAAGAAGATTTGCTATGTTTTTTTTTTTTTTAATCTTCAGGTAGATTGCTGCATGTTTTGAAAAGTTTTGTCTTTGATTTCAGTGAGAGAAACTTGAAGCCTCAGCTACTGAAGTGATGCACACTGGGTTCAAGGGCTAATGTTTTTCATCATGAAGGATGCATTTAGGGCCCTGGTCTTACACCTGGTTTTTTCTTGATCTTAAAGTTGGTAAAGTTGGTTGGGTGCTCAGTTTCTAGGATCCACCACACATAGCTGTCATTCACAACTGTAAGCTTTAGCCTTTGAAGTAGAGAAGCTGGATCCTGAGGCAGACTCAGTAGGTGTGTCCACTTTTATAGTTTGTTCGTACACCTTTGTGAGGAAAGGAGAAAGTTAACAGGAGGAAGCACATCTTCACCAAGTTAAAGCTTGTATGTAGTTCTGTCTGCTTTTTCCTAGCTTATAAAAGGCTTTGTCTCAACAGCTTTGAATTTAATGTGTGGTGTGTGATGTCTTAAATATACCCTAATTCAGCTATGAAGCCTTGGCAAAGAGAAAAAATTAACACAGGTTCTTGGTGTTGTAGGTAGCAATGTTTTCCTGGCATATTTGTCACTGAATGTAACTTACAGAATCATTATAGGCCTTGGAAACACATAGTCACATTCTCACAGGAGCATCAGTTACTAAGGTGTAGCAGTCAGCATCAAGTTGTGTATAGTGTTAAAGATATGTTCATGTATATATGGCCATCACGTATAATTCATCTTCTTGCTTTAAGAAGAAAATATAATGCCCTCACAAGCAGAATGTTTTTGGTTGGAAGGGAACTCTGGCTATCATCTAGTGTAATCCCCTCACTGCTGAAGCAGGTTGACCTAGAGCAGTTTCACAGGATCGCATTCCAGAAGGTATTGAACTCCCCCAGAGAAGGAGTCTCCATAAAATCTGAGCAGCCTTTTCCAGGGCTCTGTCACCTTCAAAGTTTTTTCTCATATTCAGATAGAACTTCCTGTGTTTTGGTTTGTGCCAGTTGCCACTTATCCATTTCCTTATGTCTGTGCACCACTGAACAGAGTCTTGCCCTATCATCTTGACTCCTGCCCTTAAGATACTTGTATGCATTGATAAGATGCATATGAGAGCAGACATTGATAAGATGCATAAGAAAGCTGATTTTAGCCTCTTCAGTAACCTTCTTAGTAAGGTTCCATGGGATACAGCCCTAAAGAGCAGGGGGGACCAAGACTCTTGGTTGATATTCAAGGATCAGCTACTACAAGCTCATGAGTGTTGCATTCCAACTAGAAGGAAGTGCTGCAGGAGGGCCAGGAGACCTCCTTGGATGGATAAGGAATTGCTGAGAAAACTTAGAGGGGAAAAAAGAGGCTTATAAAAGGTGGAAGCAAGGGCAGGCAGCCTGGGAAGAATACAGGGATGTTGTCTGGGAAGACAGGGACCAGGTTAGGAAGACTAAGGCCCATTTAGAATGAAACTTGGCTAGGGGTGTTAAGGACAACAGGAAGGGATTCTGTAGGTATATTGCAAGTAAAAGACAGGATAGGGACAACGTGGGCTCTCTCCAGAAGCTATCGGGAGAACTGGCTACCCTGGATTTGGAGAAGGCTGAGGTTCTTAATGACTTCTTTGCCTCAGTCTTTACCAGCAAATGCTCTGACCACACCACCCAAGTCTTGGAAGGCAGACACTGGGTCTGTGAGAATGAAGACCCTGGGCCCACTGTAAGAGAGGATCTGGTTTGAGAGCATCTTAAGAACCTGAATGTATACAAGTCCATGGGGCCTGATGAAATCAATCCTTGGGTCCTGAAGGAGCTGGCAAATGAAGTTGCTAAGCCACTGTCCATCGTATTGGAAAAATCATGGCAGTCAGGTGAAGTTCCTGACGTCTGGAAAAAGGGAAATATAACCCATATTTTCAAGAAGGGGAAAACGGATGAGCCGGGGAACTACAGACCAGTCAGCCTCACCTCTGTGCCTGGCAAAATATTGGAGCATATTCTCCTGGGAGGCATGCTGAGGCACATGAAAAACAACAAGGTGCTTGGTGACAGCCAGCATGGCTTCACTAAGAGGAAATCCTGCCCGACCAGTCTGGTGGTCTTCGTTGATGGGGCTACGAACTGATGGACAGGGGTAGAGCAGTTGATGTCATCTACGTGGACTTGTGCAAAGCGTTTGAAACTGTCCCACATGACATCCTTGTCCCTAAGTTGGAGAGACATCAATTTGTTAGGTGGACCACTCAGTGGATAAAGAACTGTCTGGATGGCTTCACGCAAAGAGTTGTGCTCAATGGCTCAATGTCCAGCTGGAGACCAGTAATGAGTGGTGTCCCTCAGGGGTTGGTGCTGGGACCGGTCTTGTTCAACATCTTTGTCAGTGACATGGACAGTGAGACTGAGTGCACCTTCAGCAGGTTTGTTGACACCAAGCTGTGTGGTTTGGTTGGTACACTGGAGAGAAGGGGTGCCATGCAAGAGGGACCTTGACACGCTTGTGAGGTGGGCTGATGCCAACCTGATGAAGTTTAACCATGCCAAGTGCAGGGTCCTACACCTGGGTCAGAGCA
>JAOEHY010033350.1:0-19832 GCA_025447955.1 Psilopsiagon aurifrons
AGTGCTCAAGGCCAGGTTGGACACAGGGGCTTGGAGCAACTGCTCTATGGAAGGTGTCCCTGCCCATGGCGGGGGTTGGAGCTGGAGGAGCTTTAAGGTCCCTTCCAACACAAACCAGACTGTGATTGTATGAATTACCTGCATAACGAGCCCAAAAATCTTTACTGTCTGGTTGGTCACTGGTTCTGATTTTGCTGAATATAATTAGCACTGGAGCAAATAAAATGCTAGTCATCGATCACATGAAATAGTATTGCTTTACCCTTGCTTGTCTTTGCCACACCTGCAATGTGGAGTTCCCTGGATAAATAGCTGTCCTGACAAGGGGTCCCAGGTACCCTGATGAGCTCTCAGTTGAAGTATCTACTCTTCATCTCTTGGCAGAGAAGTGCAGCACTAACTGGGTTTGTACAACACCACTGCTGCAGTGGGGGGATTCTTATTCCTTCCTGCACTAGTCCAGGACCGCTGGGCATGCTGTCTTCTTGAGGGTGGACACACCCATCATGGAAATTGCTCTGACAGTCTTCCCTCTCCCTTGATTCCCCTTTCAGAGCACAGTTGGAGAGAACCGATGGCTTCAGGGGCACCTGATACAGCTGCTCACCAGTTACTGTGATCTGAGCACAGCAGCAAGGTGGGCCCAACGCTGCAATGTGCCCAAGGAGATGCTGCCTTGCCGCGTGGCTGATGAGCTTCAAAAGCTTCAGATGCAAGAGGGGTAAATACTCTGTTTCGTGCCTTTTGCATGTAGACCGCTTATAATACAAGGACTGCATATTTGCTTAAGGTAACCTGCCATGCTTCCTTGGGGAGATGATTTTGCAGAATCTTCCTCCGTTTGCTCAGATCACATCTGGGCCATGTACATGCTGCGTTTGCTTTTCATCAGCCTGGAAATGGCTGTCAAGGTACATTTTAAACTCACTCCTGAGTACTTAGAAGCTCTATGAGATTGCTGTGTGCTGCAGGGGGTCTTCAGACTTCCTCTGCCAGGTCAACAGTGCAAATGAGATGATGTGTGTAGTACTGGAGTATCCGTCTATTCTACTGAGCTGATTACACATCTGTCAGTTTTCTACACTCCCTGATCCCCGCTGTACTGTGATCTGGTTTAATGCCTTTCAGGAGACTTATAATCAAGGAAATAATTTTCAAGTTCCTTAGATTTTTCTAATGCACTTATTTTCTCCCTCCTTTGACAGCTCAGAAGCCATTTTTCATCCCAGTCCATAATTTTTGCTTCATCCAAAGCTTTTAGAAGTAATGGGAATTTTTGACACTTGGGAAAGGATCCCAGAAGAGTTGCATTAATTGAATTTGGGATAATAACAGACTCACTGGCACAAATCTACCCAGTGAGCTTAAGAAGCCCTAAGCCCCCTGATTAGCCTCTGTTCTCTTTTCTTCCTCTATTGCAAGCCCAATAACCCAATGCCATGGTTCCTCTCCCGCCCTGGGACCCCCATGTTGTGTGTAGCACATCAGCCTTCAGTAGCTGCAGTTCCTCCCCTGATGGGAGCTTCGTCATGGGGCATGACCTGAAGCAGCAGTACAAAGGCTTAGGTAAAAAAAGGGATTGGAAACTCCTTATATTGAGAAAGGTTCTTACAACTGCTTGATTTCAAGTGCACAGAACTAAGCAAACAGCCCCAGTCAGGGGTCTCTGTGAACCTGCTGGTGTAGGAGGAACAGAGGGGAAGGATGGAGGGAAGAGGGTGGCCAGGTTCCATGCTGCGTGGAGATAAAGCTGTGTGAAGCTGAAAAGAGTCTGAGAGTACACATGCAAGCCACTGAAAGTGTCAGGAGCAGTGTCTGATTCCCCCAGCAGGCCAGAGCTGGAGGAGTAGCAGGGCTTTGTGGTTTTGGTTCTGGGTCTTCTGTGCTGTGTCTCTTTGAGAAAATGGCCAAGATTTCCATGGAGCGATATCCCAGGCAGCTGCTCAGCTCTGCTACAGGGAGGAGGAAAGGCTCTATGTGAAAAAGGCTCTCAATGGAAAGGATTTGCTGAGCCGCACTAACTCACATTTACACTCTCGTGGCTGGCGGTGTATCTCCGTGCTTTGGTGGCTGTCTGCAAGGTGTTTAAGCGGGTTTTTCAGAAAGCCACCTTTGGCACCTTTGTTAAACCTTCTATTTTCCCTGCAGAAAGGCCTGTGTGTCTGCAGGCTGCTGAAGTCCTGGGGAGCTGCAGAGCCTGCAGATGGTGCCGCATGAGGGTCCGGTTAGGAGCTCAGCTAGGACTGTGCAGAGCTGGAGCCTGGGCTGGCTGAGGGCTGGCTGGTGGTCCATCACCACACACCTCTGTGCTACACGGCTTTGTGAGCTGAGCTCCTGCGCAGCTGCAGACTGCCGTTTGGATTCAGAGGGATCAGGCAGTCACCTCGCTGGCCTGCTACAATTGAGCAGCATTTTGTATGCAGGAATTCCTCCAATTGGATTCTGTGCACAGAAGAGGACTTATCCCTGGATACTCAATACAAATGCAGAACTCTGGGCTGCATGGCTGGAAAGCAGCACTTCTCGCAGTCTCACTGTCATTCAGGGAGCAATGACATGTTTCAGGTTGAGTCCACGCTTTTGTCAAAACCAGAAGAGAGCAGTGGTGATTTTGGGGTTCTGTAGGATTCTTCCATTGTCATACACATCAGACACCATATTTCAGGTGTTGTGCGATGTGACTTAGAATCACAGAATCGTGGAATGGTTTTGGATTGGGAGGGACCTGAAAGCTCATTCAGCTCCAACCCCCGCCACAGGCAGGGACACCTTCCATAGAGCAGTTGCTCCAAGCCCCTGTGTCCAACCTGGCCTTGAGCTCTGCCAGGGATGGGGCAGCCACAGCTTCTCTGGGCACCCTGTGCCAGCGCCTCAGCACCCTCACAGGGAACAGCTTCTGCCCAAGAGCTCATCTCAGTCTCCACTTTTTCAGACTTGGCACCCTTGCTGAGGTCTCTCTTTCACCCTCATGGGTGGAATGTGTTGGGATTTTTTAGCCTGGATATTGGCATTTCGAGTTCAGAAGCCAGGTGAGATTAGAGGAACGTTTGTAGGAAATCGTGACCACTCCCGCGGGGTAACTATTTACAGCTCTGTGCAAGCTGATAGCCTGTACCTTTAGCGTCCCGCAAGCATAGCCCTTGGAACCTGTAATACAGGGGAGTATCTTCCTATATGGAGCTGAACTTCTCAGTGTATATGGTGGAAATCTGAATCTGATTTGCACTTGACTGTGTGTCCAGAAGCAGTTGATGAAGACACCATCCATTGCCTGTTTGGGGAGGAATAAAACCAGCAGGCAGGTGATGAGCAGGGCTCCCTGGGCAGCAAGTTGGACACTTCCGGCCCTGTGCTCTTGGTGTGAGAGCAGAGGCAGCATTCCTCTCGCCTTGGCTGTTGCATGCCCATGCCCATGCTCGTCTCCTGCCTCGCATGGTCTGGGGCTTTCCCCTGTTCCTGCAGAACGTATGAGATGATTTGGGTGCTTTCTTTACTTTTTCCTACTGGTGCCATATGCCAGAATTACAAACTCCAGCCAGCAGTTAGGACCTCTCACTGGCTGCCTGCTCAACACCAGCATCTCACTAGGGGACAAGGAGACCATTTTAAGATGACCAAGGCTGAGACTGAGTGGATTACCTCCTCTAAGAGGTTTACATCAAGTCTGCTGCCTTCAGAATCACAGCAGGCTTCCTTCTCCTGGAAGAGCTGCAAAAACTGCAGCTTTCATATCTAAAAATTGTAATTTTTGAGCATAGATTTGATTGATCTGGATTGCACAGAAAGTGAATGAGACAACAGTGTATTATTACTGATTAATGCTGATGATTCTGGGAGGGTCTCACAGATGGCCTTGGAGGGTTTGTGTGCTGAGCTTCATGGATCTGATCTTTCCATAATGTAGATCTGCACCAGTTTGTGTTCAAGCCCTGGTGTAACCTCAGGAAATGTGACACTGATGTAACCACACTTGAAACACCATCTGCAAAGCCCACTGCTGCAGATGGACACGGCTTTCGTGGAGCACAGGAAACTCTTGTGTGTCTAGGATATGCTTCTGCTTTGCTCTGGTGCGCTGCTGGAGTTGCCCTCTTCCTCCCTCCTAAAGCTGCTCCAGCCACCAGCTGGTAACCACAAGGGTTTTGCATGAGGGGTAATCCCTCAAAACACAAAGGGCTGGTTAGCAGGAGTATGATTTAGCCACAGACTCTGTGCATCTAGAGGGACAAAAACCATCACATCATCCCTGTGCCCTGGGAATCCTGTGTTGTGTGCAGGCGGAGTGGAGGCATGCAGACTGGGATGTGCTCTGCTCCTCACAAGAAGCTGTCCTGGATGGGTAAAACTCCTCCAGTCCTACACCTGCTGTAGTAGCTGTTTCAAGTCAGCAGAGCCATGGAACCCAGTCAAGCAGTCTGCCTGTCTTATCTGTTGAGCTAACAAAGCAGCAGGTTCCCAGAGAGGATGCTACATTGCAGAGAAAAGGTGGTACCAGCGTATAAATGACATCAGCTCTGCCACTGCTCACACCACATGTGGCCCCTGATCTCTGCAGGTGAGAATATTGCTGGAGACCCGAGGCTGCACCCCTTCATTAAATGCCTTACACAAATACTGACTTCCCCATGCACACAAACCCCTGGGAAAGAGTGTTTGTACAGTGGAAGCTGCTGTGCTAGAGAATTAGTCACACAGACCCCTAAACAGAAGGTTACTAAATAGTTCTTCAACTAATAAACTGTTGCAAATCATTGTGGGAAAGAGACTCTCCAGAAATCTGTGATATGTCCAAAATAGATGGATATTTGTCATTAATTTCTTTCCTCTGATTGCATCATCTGGCTGAGGCCCTCCAGCAATGTGCTGACCTCTGCTCCAGGGCCACTGCAAGAGACTCTGCTGCACTTTGCAAAGAAAATGTGCTGTGTAAGATCCTGCCATAGGAAGTCAGATAGCTCAGCCCTGCATCCCCCAACATTCCTGGGGTATCCATCGCAGATACTGGTTTCCTCTGCATGGTGCTGTGTGAAAGCTAAGTGCAGGGTGCAGCGCAGGCTCACTCTGGGGCTGTCTTCCTCTAAATCTAGATGGGTTTGAAACTATTTCTGAGCTTTTCTCATCCCTGTGCAGTGCAGGACAAATGTTCTTGAGCGACCTATGTGGACATTTCACAGGGAAGGGGATGGAGGAGAAGCTGGATGGCATCGGGGAGATCCATGAAGCCTTCCCAAGCTGTTGCACTACAAAACGATGAGGCAGCTTCCCTCATTCCGAGCTGGTAGTGACCTTGTTGTGGAGCAGTCTGAGAGTCTTATGGAGGCAGTTTGTGCTGTGGGGAAGTGTGAAGCTCCCGTTTGGACAGCACTGGTCAGACCTGACTTTGTTCCATTCACTGTGGGAGCCAGCAGACTTCCATGTTAACCTCTACGGCAAAAAGCAGTAAATCTAAAATGTGTTATCTTTGGATGTGGAAAGACCTGCTCAACTTTGTCATCCATGTGGAATCAGTTCTGGGAAGCAGAGCTGAGCACTGAGGACAGGGCTGGGGACTTGGGCCCCAGCAAGTGTCTGGGGCTGGGTGCTCTGTGCAGCAGGCACGGTACATGTGTGTGGTGAGGTCTTCCGTTCAAAGCCATTGTGTGACAGGAATCAAGAGAGAGGATGAAAGAGACTGAGATTGCAGGGGGAAGTGAGGAAAGAGAGGGTGAGAGAGTTGAGTGCCATGGGGAAATGGAGGGCCAGGGGAGGAAATAAGGAGCTTAAGACTTCTGGTGTTCCTCCAGTCCAGGATTTCCTCTCATTACATGGCCTGAAACTGTTGCATCTGATTCTGTGCAGAGTCGAAGAAGACACAAAAGCAGATAATTATGAAGAGAGTAAGAAGAAGGACTATTACCAACTTCCCATTCCACGGGCAAATATTCACTTCCTGCAGACATGGGAAGAGACGCTACAGTGCTGGGAAAAGGTGCTGCAGGTGAGTGTTACTCTTGTTTTCAGGGTCAAAGAGCAGAAACTCCACAGCAGGCTGGGACACAGGGCTGGATGTGGCCACTGCCATGAAATGCCTCCCTCTTCAAGCCAAGAACAGCAGCTTCCCTTAGGCTTGTCAGATTTGGGCAACACATTGGGAATTGTTGTGCCAGGAAGGGTCCCTGCAGGAGTAACTCAGGAAGTTATGGAAGTGCTATGGAAGTTACTTGTCTGTATAGAAGTTTGCACACTAGCAAAGAGCTGCAGTTGTTGGAAAGGAAATGCTCATGTTCTGGACAAGGTTTGTCCAGGCTGCTTTCAAATTTAAGCAGGGGATGTTCAGGTTAGGCACGAGGAAGTTCTTCCCTGTGAGGGTGCTGAGGCGCTGGCACAGGGTGCCCAGAGAAGCTGTGGCTGCCCCATCCCTGGCGGTGTTCAAGGCCAGGTTGGACACAGGGGCTTGGAGCAGCTGCTCCAGTGAAAGGTGTCCCTGCCCATGGCAGGGGTTGGAGCTGGAGGAGCTTTAAGCTCCCTTCAACCCAAACCAGTCTGGGATTCTAAGTGTACAGTCCGTAAGTGAGACAGGCTTTTATCTATGTTGCAGCCTGCGCAGGTTGTTGGCATTGACATGGAGTGGAGGCCTTCTTTTGGCATGGTTGGGAAGCCCCGTGTCTCCCTCCTTCAGATTGCTCTGAAAGATGAAGTGTTCCTGCTTGACCTGCCCCGGCTCCTCCAGCAGTCTGAGGTGGATGGTGAGAAGGAGAAGCTTCCCCATTTCATCCAGATGCTCTATTCAGATGCATCCATCACTAAACTCGGTAACGTGCATCTCTTCTCCCCACCTTGGGTCTTTATCCAGCTTATTTTGTACAATTCCTAGTTCCTCTTGGATTTGTCATTCTCTAAATTCACTTATCATGGAACCAGCTTTTGTAACCGTGGGTATTCAAATACTGCCATGCCAGGAAGCAGGGGAATGACAGAAATGTCTTCCCATTTCAGGTCAGTCCCCAGATTTCTGTTATCATAGAATCCCCCCTGAGACTTGGGATAGTCTTAGTTCTGCACTTAAACCCCGTCTGGCAACCAGCCTCCAGTGGTCTAGGGAAGTCTGCCATCCAGAGCTTTCTGGATTTGCTGGCCCTGTCCCAAAGCTGCTGTGCTGGGCACCAGAGCTCTCCAGTTTATCATGCCTGGCTTTTGGCAGGAGTTATTAAATCTGGAGTTCAAAGAGAAATTCCAAACTGCCTTTCACTGGCACAGCAGATTCCAAGTAAGTTGATCTTAAACTCCACGTTTTTCATCCACCTCTTCTGTCCCAGTCTTTATTTGCAAGGTCAAGGAGAGATCTGCAAGATCTCTTAGGAGAGTCAGGAGCCTGCCTTGCTCCCTGTCTGAACAGTGTGTCCACCAGTTCATGCAGATATTGTCAGCGTTGTGACTCTGAACTAGAAAAAGCTTCAATGCAGCAGCCTCATGGTCTGAGTTTTCCTACCTGTGTGATTTGGGCTTTTCTTTCCTTCAGGTTATGGGATGTCTGGAGACCTTAGCAACCTTGCAGCCACGTGGTCTGCTTTGAAAGACACAGATAAGAAAGCACAAGGCGTGGTGGACCTGCTCACAGTGGACAAACGAGTAAGGATGAGCACATGAAGATATGGAAAACTGTGTCTGCTGCATTTGCTTGTAGATAACTGCATTGTCTCTTTGTATCCTGTATTGGCAGGGAGATGCCTAATGAGAAAACAGACCTTTTCCACTTGTGATGTTGAGGGTAATGTGATTCTATAAAAAGATGGAAGCATTTAGTTTTCAACTAAAAAGTTCGAGCTTGAAATACTCACAACTGTTTCATAGCCTTTATAAAAGCTAGGAAAGAGCAATTGAAATGGAGACATAGCTCCATTCAGGTAGGGGATGGTGGCTGAGCACAAGTTACAAGAGTAAATTCTTGTAGCAATTCTGGTATTCCAAGAGCATGCAGTATTGGAGCAGATGTTACGGAGTTAATGCTCGCAAGAGGGCTGCTGGTGAATTCAGAGCAGGGATTTCTGCTCTGGGGTTGCACAGAGTTTGTAACAGTCTGCAGAAACACGAAATTCAGCCATTTTCATGGGTGAAATGTACAGAGTGTGCTGAAGGCTGTGGGTTGGGGTGAACCCAGATCTTTGGGACTGATAGTTTAACCTGGGAAGTGCTGCAGGGTCTGAGGTACCTGTCAACAGCCACTGGCTCAGTTTAATCTGATACATGGCAGCTGCAGAAGAACAGTGGCCCACTGTGTCACGGGAATGCCTTTTCTCACTGGATCTAGGACGAGAAAGGTGCTGAACTACTGCTGCTATTCTCTTACTGAATTGGTGCCCAACAGCCTCCAGCACTGCTGAGCACCCTGCGGACCTCTGAGAAGTCCCAGTCACAGCTCCTCTCTGCTGTGATTGCTCTGATGCAGTGCTCTACGGCAGTGCATTTCTTTTCCCTTCCTTGGCTATGAAACAGATTTCTCTCCAACAAGTGTGTTTGTTAAACAAATAACCAGACGCCGTATGTATCTAATGCCATCCCAGCCCTTGTCTGAGACAAGGGATTCAATATGCCAGGCGAGAGATCAAGATGATAGGGTTGCTGCATGGCCCCACCCACTGGAACAGGAGATGTTGTAGAAGTTGGTTTCTGACCATGTGGTTTCTATCTTTTTCTTTCCGTCAGCTGCAGAAGCGCTCCATTGACTGGAAGAAGGGTGGCCGGGAGGTTGATGTCCTGTCCCTGGAGCAGGGCACTGAGGGGAGAGGAGTCAAGCAGCCAGAGAAAGGACTCAGCCTCTTGGTGCAATATGTGCTGGGGAAACCTCTAGATAAAACAGAGCAACTTTCTAACTGGGAGAAGCGGCCTCTCCGGGAGGAGCAGATCCTCTATGCAGGTCTGGTCACGGAGTGCGGCAAGGTGCTGCAGATTGTCTGTTACAGGCTGGGTTGTTCTCTGTCACCGGGAGTATTGTTCCGTAATGAATGAAGAAAGTGGCTTTGCAGATGAGCTCCTGCTCAGAGGAGCCAGCACATGTTAGGTTGGTCCTTTGTGGACATGGCTTTGGTGGTTGATGTTTAAACTGTCCAGTGATTCATTATTTCCCTTATAAAAGAATTCCTGTGCTTTGCAGATTTTGTCTGATGAAACATCACCTCAGTGGAAACTCCTCTCAGTAACTGAAAGGAAGAAAGTCCACTTCCTTCTGCCTCATTACACAGCCTTTCTGGGAAACAAGTGCGGTGTTCATTTGTCACAGTGAAGTGCTTGTTAGAGCAGTTAAAAATGGATAGGCATGGTGTCAGAATCTGCAGCACAGCCTTAGTACTGTGGAGGGTCCAGTGGAGTTTATTGCTGATTACCCCCGAGCCACAAGTCTGGGTCTCAGTCTTTTCCTGGAGCATCAAAGGACAGTCTACTGGAGTGAACCAGCGCTGTGTTCAGTTCAGCTATCCTTGAAGCTGACACAGTTCCCACAAAAGTTAATCACCAGGACTCGTAAAACTGGCTTGGAGACTTACACAGTTCCCGTTGCAAGGAACAGGAGCCGCATGGCAGCGCGTGTGGGCAGGGGATTGCAAACAACTCAGTTAGTACTTTGTCAGATATTACATCTAAGGGGAAGTTACCCTCCCAGAGCTGGGATGCGGTAATGAACCGTGGGCAAGCCGCTGCTCAGGAACAATGGAGAGTAAAAGGGCTTGGCTGAAGCTGTCAGAGATGATTGGAACAGGCACACTACAGTTTGCATTGCCTTAGAGCCAGAGACTGCGGAGAACATGTGGCTTTTTGAGCTCCTCTGCCTTGGCTCTCTGGTGGTGTTAGGCTGTGGTGCTCACTACATCAGTTAAAGAATGCAGAGGGATGACATTAGTAAGTTGGAGCTTCACAGGTGGTTTGTGTTCTGTGGCATGTACAAAGGTGAGCGCTGCTCCTTGGCGTCAGGAAAGATGCTGAGGTTCATATTCCTGTATCTTCAGCTGCAGATGCCTACTGTTTGCTGGAGATCTACGAGAAACTCTGTAAGGATCCAGAGAGCTTTGGCCTGAGCTCAGACCTGGCAGAGAGTCTGGTGGGAAAGGAGAGCATAAAACCCAAGGCAGAGAAGCAGCTGAATAAACAAGAGGCACTGTCACCTTCTGGACAGGTTTGTAAACATCTTCAAAGAGCTGCATGTTGCTCAAGACCCCTGCAAATCATATGTTGCCTTGTCTCTCAGTCATGCCATTAGCTATGCATGGCATGCCTGTTTGCTGTCTGTTCTCAGGACTATTGCAGCAAACCTCTTCCTTATCCCTCCCTGCACTGCCAAGATGTGCCTTCTCAGTGTGCCTTGGTTCAGATCTCCCTGCAGCTTCAGGCTCGTTTGTCTTCTCAAAAGCTCAGTGCAGGTCTGTGTGGCAGAGTCCAGCTAACCTTGCTGGTAGGAATGTTCCTGCTACATTTCCCCAGTAGTGTGGGTTTGAATTCTGTGGTCTAAGTGTTGAATTCCTTACTTCTGTTTTTAACTGAGCTCCTGCACTTTGGTTTCCCTTTGGGAATGCCTCCTGTATTATGCCTGCAAAGTTAAAACCAAAGTCCATCAAAAAAGCCTTTCTGCTGATGGCTTGCCTCTGTCTCCCTGCTTACCACCATGTACTCCATGCCTGGCTTCCCCTGCAATGTGTGTTGTGGCAGAGCTTTAAAACTCCACAGGTCCTAATTTGGAGCTGAGAGACTCTTTAAATATCTTGGAATGTGACTGGTCCCTCTCTGTTTGTTGTAGTTTTACTTTTAAAATGCTCCCATCTGGTTGTTTATGCACCTACGAAAACATCAGCAGAAAACCGCTGTAGTTTATTACCTGAGAAGACTCACTATGGCTGTGTATGCTTCTGGGTAGTCCCAAATATGTATTTAGCTCCTGAAGTCAATGGCACCTTCCATGGTTGGACTGAGAGGCTGTTGATTATAGCCACCTTGTCAGGATCCTCCTTATCAGGTGTGTGTAAATGGACAGTATGCCGTTAGTCTTAGGCAGTAAAACACAAAGCTGCCTGGTAGTTTCCTAAGCACTCTGTTCATGGGAATGTTGTACGTTACAACAGATCTGACTGGCTGCTGCAGAGATGGGAAAAGTAAGTACTGCAGGCTTGAATTACGTTGTGAACTCATAGGTCATCTCTGTGTTTGGTACAGCCAGATTCACTAAGCAAGAAGTAACTGGTAAAACCTGGGCTGGGACTCAACCAAGCAGAGTCCTCCTGACTCTGCATCCTGCACAGCTCCAAGCTCTCTTTCCCAGTGTTCCCTGCTCCACTCTCTGAAGTGGGGCTAATGACACTTTTCTTCTTTATAAGCTTTTTGCAATCTGCTGGCATGAAACATGAGGAAAAAAAGCTACCTGGGACATTGCTGGCCATTGACTGAATGTGCACTGAGAGCCAGCTGCTGCTCCCTCCCATCTGCTACAACACAAGCACAGGGTTAGTGTCTTCCAGCTACCTTGGCATGGAACTGTCAGCTTGATCCCTTGTCACGCAGCCTCAGCTGCAGCCACCAAGGTCCTTTCAGAAGCCTACCCAGTGCTGCAGAGCTCTGCATGTGCCAGCTTCTGGGAGGTGCAGCAACACACTGGCAGAGCTCCTGCAGAGCCCTTCTGCAATAGTGCAGGAACTCTGTTTCCAAAGACAGAGTAGCCCTGCATAGATGGTGGCTGTGTCCTTCAGTCATTGCAGCTGATGCAAGTTCCTGGAGGCAAAAGCTGAACACTAGAGGTTCCTTAATGACTTCCCTTCTCCATGAATTTAGCTATTGTACTTCTGGGAGCCTCCCATCAGCATCTCCAACTGCAGGAACTCTCCCAGCAGCAGCCATTCGAAATAAACAGAATTCAGGCACTGCCTATTTTTAATCTTCCAAAGGTAACAAAGCTGAAGTGGTTGCTTTCTCTACCTGTTTGCCAGATCCCCTCCCCAGATCATAACTTTGGCACATGCACATTAGTTGCAGTCTAATTCTGTAGGGGAATAGGAATCTTGAAGATGTGTTTCTGTGGCTTGATGGAAATGAATGGCTGTGTAGGGCATAGAAGGCCAGGTTGGGATTTCTCCACTGGAAGTCTGCAGATGCTTGGGCTATGTGGCTACTGAGTGAAGAGCTATTTCAGAATGAGCCTCATTGTGTGCTGCCTGCTGCCCAGGCGGTAGGTGAGTGGTATAGAAGGGACATGAAGGAGGAACAAGGGGCGCTGAAGGTAGAGCATGGGGGAAAGTTGTAATACAGATGGAAGGGGACAGTTGGATTTGCCATGGCAGGTGACTGTAGGGAAGCAACACACGAATGTATGGAAGGCAGCCTTCTGTTGTGCTCCTTACAGATCTCTTTCCTTTCTGTAGCAGTGCCAAGGATCCAGAATGGAGACCCTACGTCACCCTGCTCCCATCTCTCCAAAGGAATTCAGTGTGGTCTGTGATAACATGCTGCAAGGCCTCGGGCGCTATCTTCGCTGCCTTGGTGTGGATGTCCGGATGCTGGAGAATGGCGATGACCATAGGAAGGCTGCTGAGGTTAGTCACGTGCATGGGGTATGTTTTGAGTTCCCACATGCACTCCCCAGGGGAGGCCTGCTGCACACTGGTTACTCAGCCATGCCCAAGAGGCAGTGGGTTGGCAGGAGGTGCCCAGCACATTCCTCCTGTGCCATGCTGGGACCAGGTCTCAGTCCAAGAAGCTGTGCCACATGGCAGCTGGTGTTATCCAGTCCCTGCAGCAGTCTTAGGCCTTGGTTCTCCATTTCTCGGAGAGAGGAAGTGAGCAGAGTGCTGTGATCTCAAATCTCACTTGTTTCTGTTTCTCTGGCAGTTTGTGGCTGCCCAGAGAAGCTGTGGCTGCCCCATCCCTGGCAGTGTTCAAGGCCAGGTTGGACACAGGGGCTTGGAGCAAGCTGCTCTAGTGGAAGAGCACCCTGTGGCAGGGGGCTGGAACTGGATGAATTTTAAAGTCCCTTCCAACCCAAACCAGTCTCTGACCCTGTGAAATTGCCATCCAACCTCCTAGCTGGCTACCACCTTGTGAGATGATTCAAAGCTGATCAGCCACAACTTGCAATGAAGTATCTGGGAAAGGAGAAGTCTCTAACGTACATGGGACAGTGAACATTGATCTGGACTCCCATAAGAGCTTTGACCCCCTGTCTTTTGGAGGAGAGGCACATGCTGTTCACTTCAGACATATTTCTACTGTGCCAGAACTGGAGATATGCAGCCCACACAGTGTGTTGCTATCAAATGCACATGGATCACCTGTGCACCCTGATGCACAGGATGTTTCCTCTACAGATGTCTGCTTGGCCCAGATCCTGGGCAGGCTCTGACTTCTGCAGAAATAATTAATATCTCATCTCTGCCAAACTTGCACAAGTCATTTAAACAAACTCGTTCCCAGTGCCTGCCCCAGGGCCCCAGCTCCGCTTCTCATCCTGATACCTTATCGTGCCATGGACAGGATGTTTTGCATTGCTTTCTCTATGGTGACTGGACAAACATCCTTTCACTATCAAAAGCCTTTGGAGTGTTACTGTATTGCAGAGCCTTTGATCTGTGCTTGGACAATCAAAGATAAAAATAGACCCCTCCCACCCTGCTTTATGTCTGTCTCATTCTGATTTAATAGAATTTGAATGTTGACCACCCTATGCCCTAAGACATAAGTGTTACTGCAAAGGCCAGGAGAAAGGTTTGGATCCTCGTCACTGAATACAAGAGAGACAGTTTGGGTGTTGTCCCACCAGTCTCAAACTAGTGTCACCAGGAACACGTAACTGTGTACAGAGTTTGTGTTGTCCTTCATTAAAGTTGTTTCACTCAAATGATTTATCAGTCATGTTACACATCTCCGTGTGCCAAGAACTCCTGAATTGCCTGGCAATTGCTTCTTATTGTTCTCATTCCTGTTGCTTCGTAAAGTGACTTCAAGTGTTGGTAGGCAGATGGGTCTTGTCCTGCACCAAACTTAAAAGCCTGAGAAATGTGCAGGTTGTGCTGGGGCAGATATGGGTTTGTTTGGTGTTTTCTTGTAGACCCTTCTGGAGGGCTTTGGGTAGTGGCCAAGCATAGTGGCCTAGGCTGGCCCAAGCCTGGCTCCCTGCTGTGAGGCATAAAGGAAGGCCTCCCTTGAATCCTGCACTCTGTGCATCCTGCTGGTCCTCACCAGGGGCTTCTGACTCCGTCACAAAGTAAAGAATGGCTCCATCTGGTAAAGAATGTGGAGATTCGATCTCTCCTTTGCAGCATCCTTCAGTGTGTGCAGGTGCCATCACTTGAGGTAAGCCACCCTTTGCATTTGCACTTATTCATACAAACAACTTGTTATTTCCAATTAGTACTTCTTTCTCATAAAGGCCTGTAGGAACAGGACAAGGGGGAATGGCTTTAACCTGCCTGATGGGAGATTGAGATGAGCTTTTAGGCAGAAGTTCTTCCCTGAGAGGGTGCTGAGGCACTGGCACAGTGCTCTGACCTTGTGCTTCCAGCCACGTCTTCCAGATTATCTTCTGCACACTCTTCTTCGCAGTGATTCTTAAACCTGCCTTTTGGGCTCTTCTCGATGGGTAATTGGAAGGAGGTAGGAAAGTTTCAGTGGGTGGTGTTCTTTTCTCTGCAGGTTTGCAGAATCAGGTAGAGCAGAGGTATGCTTCTCATGCTAACCTTAAAGGATCATCCACTGGCCTGAGGTGACTGCAGTAGATCTTACAATGTTGTACTTCAGGAGTAGAGCAGAAGCTTCTAGGAAAATTTTGGTAGTCTTTTGGGGCACTGGTTTCTAGGAGACTTGGTGGGATCTCAAAGCCCCTTCAGTGGAGTTGTGGGTTGATTTGCTTTTTTAATGGACTGTGCTCTTGGTTTTCAAAATCATCTTCGTCTCTAAGAATTATTTGCACACTAAGGCAAACCTGGTGTCTTTTGAAATGTGGTGATAACTGAAATGCTGGTAGAACTGGCTTCCTGCAGCTCCCATGGTGTAGAAGGTTCCCTTGCAAGGTTATACCAATGTCCTCAAAGCTCCAGGTGACCCACAGGTTGGAGAGGAGAGCCAGGCTTGGGTGAATCTCTGGAGCCATGGGCACCTGGATCTAAATTGCCTTGAACTGGTTTGGAGACATGAAAAGCAAAGAGGACTTCTAATACTGCAGTTAACAGAGCTCCGTGTGATGGGGGAATCTGATCTCTGATCTTGTCTCAGCTTTGAATATATTTTTCCATGTTTCTGATGTAAACATCATTCTTCAGGTTTGCCAGTGCTTTTACCTCCCTGCCAGCCTGTGAATTCGCAGAGGAGAGATGAAGAACTCTTCTGCCTTTAAGATCAAGACTTTGCTTTTGATGTTTGGTCAGCAAGAGAAAGTCCTTCATTGGAGACCTTGACACAAATGGAATTTACATTAAGAAACAAAACTGGGTTGATGGTTTTGGTGTGGTGCTTAAGGCCACATCAGAAAATCATGCAATGACTTTGTACAATTGATGGGGTTTGGAAATGCTGAAAAGAAGTCTGGGGTACCAGTAGTACAGCAAGTGCACTGCAGGCTGTTTGGAGTGTGTTTAGTTATTTAGCTCCTGGTTTACTGTCTATTTTTAAAGAGCCTGAGATAACAAGTAGATGCTCCAGGGCTGGACTGAGGTTTGTGATCCACTTCTCTGGGTGCTTTTCCAGCACACATCCTGGAGTAGATGCTTTCTATCTGCTTCCTTTCTGTGTGAACTGGGACCTTGCTGGCCTTGGCTCGGGGTCACTGTGCCACCTCCACCACTGCAAGTGGGGATACAGCTTTTCCTGTATTGCTGCCCTGCAAAGGAAGCAGTTTGCCTCTTTGAGGACATGTGGCATTGCCCAATAGGAGCTGTACATAGGCTTGGCTAACTTTAAATTCCCTACACCCTTTGGCTGTGTTACATGAAGCCTTCAGTCAGGATCCTTTAGGTTATCACGAATCATTCTGCTGCTGGTGCTGGTTTTGAAACATTGGGTCCCTCTCTGCCCTCTCATCAGTCTCTGTCCTTCCAGGTCTCTCATAGTAATTCATTGGAGTTCATTCATCTCTGCAAGATGAAAGTTGGCTGAACATTCAGGCACTTTAAGGGCTAAGTAATAATACCAAGCTATTAGGGAGTGCTTTCTATCCAGAAGGTCTGAGCCTTTTCCAGAGGAAGTTGATATTATCTTTGTAATAGATTGTGAAACTGAGGCCAATGCCCTCTCTGCAGCACTTGGCATGGAGCACAAGGTGCTGACACCCATCCCAACACGCTGCTTAGGGCAGGTTCTTGGCCTTGTACTTGCATCTCGGAGCACAGATCTCCCGGCTGGGCCCAGCACTGCCTCCTGCTCCTTCTCTCAGAAAAAAAGAAGGGATTGTGCCCTTTTCTGCAGCACGTATCCTCTGTGGTTTCAGTCAGATGTGTGCTATCACGTGGCTGCTCTGGCTCTGCAGGCTTCTCCCAGTCGTTGTTCCAGAGGCGGAAAAACACGCTGGAAGAGTTATTGCTTTTCTCCTTTTTATTTGATGTTCTTTGCCTGTCTCTGCAGAGCCATTTAGATAAGGGGATTTATCAAGCTTGAACTAATTAACCCTGGATGCAGGAAGTCAGAATGGAGTGTTCCAGCTGTGAAATCCTTAGACTTACCCTGAAGCACACATGGGTCTGGAGGAATTTCACATCTCTTTTCCCTTGTCAACAAGTCACTGCGCTGAACTTTTGCTGGTGCCTTACTGGACCTAATGTGTCATGAGGGTGATTTGTTTGCAGGGTGTTCAGTAACCCAGGCTGTGTGTAGTAGGATTCGCACCACACAGGGTCTCTCTGCTGCCACTTCAGGATTCTTGTGCTTCGAGACTTTTTCCTTTATGGAGGGTGAGGGCCCATTTTGAGAGAAATCTGGTAATTTTGCCTGTAGGAAGATGCTTTAGAAGTTGTTGCCAATCACCTTCTCAGTGCAGAACTGGCAGCCAAAGAGTGACTTCACCAAAAAGGGAGGGAAGCAGCTACCTGAAAGGTCAAGGTAGGAAAGAAGTTGTAGAATCACAGAATCAACCAGGTTGGAAAAGACCAACCGTGCCCCCAGGACTGCCTGGCACAGGGAGTTTGTGCTTTGGAGCCTTCTCCCCTTGTTTCATGTTGCCATAGATCCAGTGGCTCCCCGTGACCCAGTTTAAGAGCCTTGGTTTGTTTTCTCAGTGTTCTCTGGCTGTGCTGGTGGTGTCAGACTGTCTGGGAAATGGAGCAGGACTCTGCTCCCAGATGTGTCCTCCTGCCAGGGTTCAAGAATGATCCAGAGAGCGCATCTGAAACTCTGATCCACAAGAGAGACCTCCGTGACACACATCTGGAAACAGTGAAACATCTGAGGGCTTCCAACAGAATCCAAGCCAGAGAAGAGAAATAACCTCGTGCCTACCTTGAAGTGCCAATCTCTTGTCAGCACGAGCAGAGCTGAAGTATTGGTTCACATGGGAATCCTTCTCTCACTATGGCCATGAAACTATTTCCCTCCTGGAGGAGGGGTGAAGGGTGGAAGGGGGGATGTCATTCCATCATACGAAGATCAGTCACACTTTCAACCTTGTGAAGAATTGCACTTCCAGATTTAATATCTCCTTTTGGCACCAAACCATTTGAAAGTGTCTCTTACTCCACTGTGAAGGTCAGAAGTGCGGATGATGACTCCCCCGATAATCCAGCACAGACTTTTCCCTAGAAGGCCAAGACCTCTGATAAAAGGGCAGGATTGCAAGTCAAGAGGTGAGAAACTCCAATGGAGAAGTTCCTGCAGCCTGGAAAGGGTGCCTCAATTCTGCATGTCAGCACGGGGCTGCTGGAAGAATAACACCATCTTATCTTCAAGGAGTGGAGTGAGCATCACTCTCCTAATGTCTGAGAAGTTTGTAGGCATAGTTAATGGCACTTTTTTTTTCCTGGAATAACCTGCTTTTAGGTTATTTTTGTCTTTCTCTCCTGTGCATTTCTGTGTGAGTGGAGCTGCTTTTTTGTTTGTGAACCAGACTGGGGAAATAGAAATAGTCTGGGTTAAGGGGCGAAGAAAGGGAGAGAAAAGATTTTGATAGGATTATTTCAGGGTGGATTGGTTCCCTGGGCCATCTGCAGTGCAGATGCACAAGTAGCTTGTTCCAGCACAAGGCAGGTATTGGCAGGGAGGAGACATGTAGTGAGTGAGTGATACCTTGAGCTCCTATTGCTGTCAAGAGCATGTTGTTGAACCAGACCCAGATACTCTTGGCCTGGTGTGTGCATCGAGAATGACTCTGTATCGCGAGTTCATGTTCTTCTGCTTTGAAAGGGAAGCTTGAATCCAGTGGAACTTCAGCCCACATTCATTATATTTTTTATTACTGTTTTTTCCAGATTGCCCGACAGGAAGGAAGAGTCATTTTAACCTCTGGACTCCCATATCAGACTGTAAGTGTTTCGAGCTTCTGGCATTTTTCTGGCATTGTATCATTGCGTGGTCTGGGATGTGCGGTGTAGAGAAGAGGAAAAGTCAGATGTGAGTGCGACAGCTGGTTTGGCTTTTTCATGTTTTCTGTACTAAAAACTACCTTAAGGGTCTTGAGAGGTTTGATGTTCTGAATGACCAAAGCTTGGGGGAAAATATTTCTTGTGCTCAGTCTTGCCTCAGTGGGGAGAGCAGTTGCCCTCCAGTGCGGCAGGGGTGGAAATCGTGCCAAGCAATCCAGAACAAAGTGTTTCTGTTTGGCCTCACTGGCAGGTGAAAGGCAGCTAAATTCCCATGCTTTTTATCACAAAGATTCTTGTTTACTGACTGGCTCCACACTGACATAGTTTCAGCACTTGAAGATATTTCTTCAGGCTTGGAAGGGAGGGAATAGAAGCACCAGGCACGGATCCGGATGAAGGATGGAGGGGCAAAACCACCCTTACCCTCAGCACTAGATGTTCAGAGCCCTTCGTGGCACAGTTCAGAACGGAGTACATGGGACACATCAAGTCAGTGTTTGCAATGTGGTGATCCCTGCTGCAGCTCCTTTGCTCTTTGTTGCTGCACAGAAATTCACTTGGAAGAGTGCAACTCTTCTGGATTAAACACGAGCTGTATCCCAACTACTCAAGTAGCTTGTTGGAGTGTTTGCAGAATGCAGGTTGCTAATTTCCTACATAACACCTGAGTATTAAAAACTCCCCCCATGGTGAGACACTGTGAGGCAAGTGCAGCCATGCCATGCTACATGTTCCTTAGCTAGACTGTGGTTCCTTGAGCCTACAGTTGATGTAATAGGTAATTCAGCACCCAGCATAATCTTACTTGGCAAAGCCTTAACTTCAAAGTACTGTGTAGGGATTGCAGAAAGAAAACAACGGTTTCCCAGGCTATGATGCTGTCCTGGGGAATGACTGCTTCCCTTTGTTCCTTTGCCTTTGTATGCCCTATGCAAGGACCGAATGGCTCTGTGGCCACCTTTACTTGCATGTAGCTGATCCCACCTCGCTGAGAGTGCTCATTCTATTCATAAAGATGTGTCTGGAACTTAGCAATGCTTGTTCCCAAACACAAACTTCTCTGCTAAATGTGAAGCAAACATTGAGAAACTGTGCACATCAATGACTGCAAATTCATTGGCCATCAGTGAACTCCTGGTGAAATGGTGTATAAACTACCAGGGTTGAAATGGTCAGACTGCCGCTGGACATCATCTCCCTCAGGCCAGTGAGGCCACAGGGATGCTCTAGGGTTTGGAGTAGTTCTGCTCTGGAGCCAGGCTGAGAGAGCGGGGCTGGGGCAGCCTGGAGAAGAGAAGGCTCCTGAAGGGGAGACCTGAG
>JAOEHY010033354.1:13999-34402 GCA_025447955.1 Psilopsiagon aurifrons
TCGCTGGAGGATGCTTCTGTCCCCTACAGCTCTGTCCCACATGGCTTTAGCTCTTGAAAGCAGATCCTGCAGGACACAGTGCTGCTTGCAGTTCAGACATATTTCCTGACAGCCATTTTCAGTTCTTCCTAAACAATCCAAGTAACTCCTCCTTTCCCCACATTGCTCCACCTGATCCGCCCCTCTGCTTACTTTCTGTTTGCTTTTTGCAGGTTCCTGAGGGATTGCTGCCTCCACTTTGATCTTTGCTTGCTACTCGGAGCTTCATCCCTTCCTTCTGGGGCTGAAGGACCTATTGCTCTCTGAGCAGTGAGGTTATTCAGTGATGTTAGCCCTATGTGTGTGATTTACTGACTCGGACAGATGACTTTTTTCCATGTGAGGATGACAATTGTGAGAGAAACAATGGATGTCACCAAAGCAGAAGGTAGTAGCCAGGCAGTGAAAATAGCCATGGAGCCAGGGGACAGTTGTAGTGAGGCAAAGGAGAAAGAAACAGGCCCGTAACACGCATGTGCACTTAGTTCTTGTCCCCTCAGTGCCCCTTTCTATCTGAAGGTGCTGGAATTTCTACCCTGCTTGACCTTAATAAACCCTGGTAATTTCCTTCTCCTGCCACATTTGCTGTGTGCTGGATACAATCTCTGCCTGGCATGGGGCGCTGCAGGTTGCGTTCTAGGTGGTGGAGGCTGCGTGAGCCGTCTGACCACAGTCTGGTGCTCCCAACTTACTAGCAGGGCAGCATTTGTTTCGCTTGACTTCGCAGGCACTGCATAAGTGTACAGAAGAAGAAAAGCTGAAGCGTTTAATGCCTATGTCTCAAAAACACAAGAGAAAGTTGTAGGAGAGGATGACAACAGCAGAAAGAGGGGAAAAGATGGATGGTGAGATGATGGGGTGGCGGTAACATGAATGAGAAATGTGTGGGGCTGGGAGGTGGCATCCAGAGGGACAGAAAGCAGCGGTGGGAAGGCAGGGCAAAGCGAGGGGCTAGAAGCAGAGGGCAGAAGGCAGGGCAAAAAAGCATGAGGGAGGTGGGAAGCAACGTGCTGGCAGAGCACCTAAGTTTGGGCAGAAGCCTTCTCCTCACCCCCTGTTGTCATTCTGCTCCGGAGCTAGAGTGAGCATCACTTTGCTCTGGTGGACCCCAGCCCCAAGGCAGCTTTCTCCAGCATTTCTCTGCATCATCAGACTGCCAGAGAAGCCAGGAAAGCACCACCTTTCATCAGTGTAGTGAGGGAGCCAGTGGGATTTGCACTGCTGCAGTGCTGAGGTCCAGGCATGTGGCTGCCTTCATGCAGCTCCCATTCAGTCACTTCATCATGACATGAGTGATGAGGGAAGGTCAACCAAGTAGGGTACTCAGCTTCCCCATTGTGCCAAGCCTACATGTCACAGGTCTCTGTGGGATGAGACAGCTTCGCCATGGAGACACAAGTAGTGTGATGCCACTTCTCTTGTGGGTGCAAGCAGGAGAGTTCCTGCCTTGTTTGAGCCTCAGTCCTGTGGCCTGAGAGCTTTTTGATGTCACTGTAGGACAAGACCAGGAAGAAGTCCTAGAAAGGGGACAAAGATCACCTGAGAGACTGTGAGGGACAAAAAGAACTGCTTTTGTTGGACCTGCTTCCAAGGGACCAGCCCTTGGAAGGTCATCCATGGTGAGAGATGAGGGAGATATCTGTTAGCATCACACTTTCTGACCATGTCTCAGGGGCTTTGCTTTCTTTTGGGACACGCCAGGATCATCAGGCCCACACGTCATCCCCACTGAGATGGGTTTCTGTTGGCAGTGAAAGGAATGAGCTCACTCACACAGACCCATTACACTGAGCTCGAGCCCTGCAGAGCTCCTCAGCCACCTCCTCCACAATCCTGAAGCAGCCCTGAGATGCCTCAGCTGCAAACCATTAGACCTGCCACCATCCTGCATCAATATTTACAGGAGAACTTTACGTGACTGCAAAAGCCCTCTTCTTCCTTGATTACATATGGCATTTAATTAGTGCTGTGTGGCTCCTGAGTGTGAACTCATGCGGAGGCAGATCTGCACCCATAACGCCCTGAACATCAGGCAGTAAGGAGCTCGCAGAGCCGTGATACGCATGACCACAGCCATGCATGCCCTGATTTCTCTTCTCTTTCCGTCCCCTGCTCCTGATTGTGTAATCTTCCCATTGATTTGTCCTGCTCACTCTTAAAATTCCCAGGTGATGTGGTATTTCTAACCTTTGCTGAAGCTGCTGCGTGCCTCGCTAGAGCTCAGCAATAAGGACCCCCCTTTCCCATGCAGAGGACAGCCAAAGTGCTGCACTGGGAATGATCTTTCTTTTCCATTCAAGTGTTTGATGCTGCTCTCTGCACTCCGTGACTCCCTCGCCTTCTATCCTTGTTTCCGAGGGTAGATTTAATTAGACATTAGGCAGAAGTTCTTCCCTGTGAGGGTGCTGAGGCCCTGGCGCAGGTTGCCCAGAGAAGCTGTGGCTGCCCCATCCCTGGCAGTGTTCAAGGCCAGGTTGGACACAGGGGCTTGGAGCAACCTGGTCTGGTGGAAGGTGCCCCTGCCATTGCAGGGGGCTGGAACTGGGTGAGCTTTAAGGTCCCTTTCAACCCAAACCAGTCTGGGATTTCTCCAGCTCCTTTCCTCCATGCTGGCTGTCGCTCCCCTGCGGCCATTGCCTTTTGGAAGCATGTCCAGCATGCTTTGCCTGTCTTTCTGGGAATGGGTAGTCCTGCAGCCACCTTTTGCATGCAATGCTGTGGCTGGTGATCAGTTTTCATGGCCTCAAGTAGCCTCTGGGTAACACAAATGTATATTCCTCATGTCCTTGGGTGAGGACTCACTTCAGAGTCCAAAGCACTGGAGAGAGAACAGCAGTCAGGAGCAGTGATGCCAGCACAGCCTGACACTGCCTGTTCTTGCCCACAAATGGCCAGGCTGTTGCTCTCCCCTAATCCTGCTCCTTCTGGTCCCAGCTTGCCAAAGAAAGCAGATCAGGCTGGGACTGTCTGCTGCACATTGGGGTGAAGCCTACCTTAATAAATCAGGACAGAGAGAAGATCTGGGGGAAGGTCTTCTTGCTGAAGCACGGCAAGCCTCTGCCATCACTGGCTCCCATCCCTAACTTCTGGTTGGTGCTAAGCCCCAGTTTTGGGGAGCATGAGTGGGAAGGGCAGACGCCGAGCCTGGGTTGTGGAGGCTCCAGAGTCAGGAGGGAATTCCTGTCTGCCCAGTAACAGCACACACGCTGTAACCGGTTTCTCAGCTCAAAAGCAGAGGTGAAGGTGCCGTGTCCTCGACAGAGACAGGTTTAATTAAAGCTGCAAAGAGCTTGATTGCTGCTTTCCACACAACCTCCTCTCCAGACCAATTAACATTCTGGCAGTCTCTGCTCCCAGCTTCTCACCTTAATTAATGACTCCTTGCTTGCATTTTCTTTCCAGCTTGTCACCACTTGGCCTGAAAAGCTCGGCTTTATTCCTGCAGAGGCTGTTTTGCCACATCGGCTGAGCACAGCCATGGCGCATCCCTCTGCGGAGACATGGGGCGGGAGACGGGAAGCTGTCTGAAAACCTTTCAGAGCCACAGGCTCAAGCGCTGCTTGTGTTTCCCCTTGTGCTCATGGGAAAGGGACATTGTACAGACCCACTCTGCAAGCAGCCAGGACAGCCCTACAAAGGCAGCTTGCAGCAGGGCAGCATTGCTGGCTCGCATGCAGAGAAAGCAACGGTGTGACAGGGGTGGTCAGGGCATGCAGCACTATTAACTACAGGGAACTCCAGTTATATGCTTTTGAGTTTAGCTGCTGGTTCCTAATCCATGACCAGCCTTAACAGTTGCCAGCTAATTATTTTAGCTCTTCCAACAACTATGCGCTCTCTTCCCCTCTTAGAGCTTTCACAGAAAGCCAGAGGAATGCTATTTGCCATATCACCTTTACCAGCTTCTAATCAAAACTGCTGTCTCTTCCACCTTGTCACCCCATTGCCCTGAGCTGCCCAGGGCTGCTCTCCAAAGCTGGCCAGGCACAGTGCATGAAGAAGGCATCTTTCTACAGGGACCTTTCTGTAATGGAAGTGTCCTGGGTTTGGCTGGGATACCATTAACTTTCTCCCCAGTAGCTGGTACAGTGCTGTGTTTAGGCTTTAATCTGAGAACAATGCTGATAACACATCAATGCTTTAGCTGTTGTTAAGTAGTGCTTACCCTGATTAAGGACTTTTTAGTCTCTTATGACCTGCCTGTGAGGAGGGGCACAAGAAGTTGGGAGGGAGCACAGCCAGAACAGCTGACCTAAATATCCAAAGGGATATTCCGTATCACAGAGTATCATGCTCAGTATATAAACTGTGGGAGTTGGCAGGAGGGGACTGATTGCTGCTTGAAGATGGGCGAGTGGCAAGCAACTGTACTGGGCATCACTTGTGCTTGTTGGATTTTATTCTTCTCTTTTTTCCTTTTAAATACAATTATTATTGTTTAATTTTACCTTATTTCAATTATTAAACTGTTCTTATCTCAATGGGTTTTACCTTTTACTGTTTCTTCTTCCCATCCCACTGCACGGAAGGGAGCAACCAGCTGCATGGTACTTTAGTGCCAACTGGGGTTAAACCACAACAAGAAGAGATCTGTCTCGCCCATGGAATGAGTGGCAAAAGCAGATGAAAGGGTGGGAGGTTTCCCAGGGATGCTTCGTGGGTCTTCTTTAGCAGCACCAACAATTGCAATGATGGATTCGGAGTCTGCTAGAAAGGCAAAGGTGGGGGAAGTAAAAGGGTTAACATGTTGGCTCAATACCCTGGAGTTCAGTGATTTCAGCTGTTGAAGAGTTGAACTGATTCTTGATGTTTGCACATAACTGCAGTGTGTGCTTTGTGTTCACTCATGTGGGTGAGCGGCCACTTCAGCAAAAGGCCTTTTGCTTAGTGACATCCATGCAGCTTTGCTGGGAGGCTTCATTCGGGGCTGTTGCTGTAGGTCGCTCATGAAACACAAGTAGCCTTCACTTCCTTGCATGAGCTAGATCCTCAGCCTGGCTGCTTTTGGTTGCATCTTCCAGCACAGCAGAGCTGGGGAGGTTGTTGCTGGGTTCAGTGCTGGGGATTAAGCATGTCACTGCAGAGCCGTGCCCTGATAGAGGCAGGAAATGGAGTGTATTTGGAGGTTGGGTGGTGGTGAGGGGAAAGCAAGGCCTTGGGTTAAGTCCTGGTTGACATCATGGCCCTGAGGACAGGGATGCACCACTGCTCAGGAAGGGACCTGGGAGGTGTGTTTGATGCTGTAGCACAAGGAAAAGGAGGAGGCTGGACTAAGTTTGATGGCAAAGAGCAGAAGGAAACCTGTGCTGTTGTTTCCATTCCCCATTACTGCAGCAGACACCTCTGGGGTTTCTCTGGGTGAGAAAGCTGTCATCAACCTCACAGCTGTGGCCCAGGGTGCAAGGCCAGGCATGAGAGCTGCTGGAGAAGGCTGAAGACTCTTGACCAGGGGCAGCAGAAAAAAGACTGCCAGTGGACAGCTCTCAGCACAACATGAAGAAAACGTGTACTCCTCCTCCCCGAATCGTTTTCCTTCTTTCCCTCCCCAGTACCTACTTCCTTTCCTAGATACAGCTGCAGAGCATGGCAGGGTAGTCAAGACTTTCACATGACCAGCTGACACAAAGAAGCCTAAAACTTTTCCCAGTCCAGTGCCAAACACATGACTTGGTTCTCAGCAGCCCAGTGCTTCATCCCTGAGGGCAGGAAAGCAGAACTGACTGTGGAAATCCATAGAACAATTCCTACAAGATGCATTTTTTCCCCCATCAGATACCCTTTTCTATCAATTGTCTGATGTTATCAGTAAAGCAGTGGCAAAACTTCCTATAAGCCTACTCGTTTTATTTGCCTCAGATCATTGTGCCAATTGCCCATGGAAGGAGCAGTGCTCCAAAAGAAGCAAAGCAATTGCTCCTGGCTGGCTGCAGAGCCTCCACCTTTCCCCTCTGAGCATCAGGAGCAGGTATGAAAAACTCCAGCACCAGGCAAGACAAAGGACTGAAAAGCCATGGATGGTGATATCAAGTGTGCTGAGGCTGTCAGCTTTGTTCCAAGTCACAGTGAAGTGTATCTGAGGAAAGCTTCCACGGTTTGCCTCATTGGCAGACAACATCAGCAACTAAGGTAACTGCCGCAATAAAGAGCATTTCATCTGCCTGCTCTTTTGGCACTCTAATGGTCTCCTCAGCAACAAGGCTGTTGAGTGCAGAAGCACTGACAGCCTGGGGTACATGGACACCAAGACTAGGCTGTGAAGACTGGAAGAAACAAGATGGCTAAAGACTGGACATGGAAGTCAACTGCTCCTCACACAGGGACCACTCCGGAAATTCTCTGCCTGCCAGAGGCCCCTCCACAGCCCCCATTCGCTTGCTGTCTCTTCACAGCACAGACATTTTACTTGGTATGGGGCAAGGCATGAATTCAGCCACCTTCTCTCCACCAGCTCCATACTTTTTGCAGGAGGGCAGACTGGGCCAGGCTGCTTTTCCTCTTTGCAAAACAACCCACATCTTCCAGCTTGAAGCAATCCTACTGAGATTCTCTTTCCTCTATTTGTATGGTCACACAGCAATTAACCAGAGTTAGAAGTTTGGCTTTCTACGCTGTGGGAGTTCAGATCAGAAGGTGAGTCAGCAACTGCTTACTGCAATCTGCAAATAGACTGGTGTTTGAATTCAAACAACTTGGTGTTGAAGCTTCTGATTTCAATACCAGGTATGAGAGTAGCAGTTCCCGAGTGCTGTGCTGTGTATGGTGTCTGGAACACACATAAAGAAAGGGGAAAGAGCTGCTCTGAAAAAGAAGAGAGTTTGGCTGAGTCGTCTGAAAAGGCTGACAGGGTTTTATTGATGTTTAAAATTCAAAAAGCTCAGATTGTCTCCCACCCCCCCTTGGCATTCTTCTCATCCAGAGTATTGTAATGAAGTATCAGCACTCACAGTGATAGCTCCAGCCAAACCACAAGACTATTAATCCCAGTCTTGGCCTCCAAGCACTTCATGGATGAACCCATCTAAAAGCCATGCATATTGCTGGTGTCTCAGCTTTGAGCATGGAGTCCACTTAGCCTCTTCCTGCACAAGAGGTATTAGAGAACATGCTGACCTGAAAGTCTCTGAAGAATGCTCCAAACTGTGGCTGCTGCATGGTTAAGCTGTATCCTAAAGAATGAACGCTTCCAAATCTGTGATTCCCAAGCTGTGGGATGGGTACTGCTACCAGCACACCGTGCCATTTAGGTGTGGCACACAGATGGGAACTAGGGATTGTTATTGAGCATGTTCTTGTCATTCCTGCTTTTGAACCATACCAGCAAGATTTCATGGATCCCTGCTCCAAACCAAAGGTATTTAAATGTTCAATACTAACCACAGTGGGACAGAAGCTGGAGAGCAGCAACAGCAACTCCCTGCATCCTTCATCACTGCATTACTTCAGGCTCCCAGCAGAGGTCAGAACTCATTTCTCACACTGCACTTAAGCTCCTGGAGCAGAAAATCTCAGTGATAAATAGCACACTGTGGGTCAGCTGCAGGTTTGGTGCTGCTGAGGTAGCCATAAATTCACCTCTATTCCAGCCCAGTAATACAGCTGAATACACAACAGCTCCTGTCACAACTGGACCCCTTGTCTGAGACTGCCAGTGACAGGAAACACAAAAGTCAGTTATGGTGGATTGGTTTTTTGCAAGATGTAGATGTTTGCCTAAATCTGCTAGGATTAAGCCATCCCCAAAACCTCATTTTTGCATCAGGACAGCTCTGACCTGCTAGTTGCCCACCTGGGTATTCTTTGCAAGAGTTTCACTGTAGCATTTAAGCACTAACTCTGAAGAATGATTTAAAAACTGGGGCCAGTGATTTAAAAACTAACAGTGAAAGCTGTTAGTCTAGTGATGAAAAGCTTTAGATTCTATTTGCAACCAAGCAGATTCTCTGCCCTCTGACTGTAAGCTCTGGGAAAGGTTAGGATTAAGCCTCAGTGCATGTTTCTCAAGGCAGTATGTTTGCTCAGCTGCTAGCATGCAGAATTCAGTGTGTGTTCTTCTCCTGGCACTAAGCCTTCTGTTGTCCAAGGCATCTACTTTCCCCATGTACTGCAGAGGTGGCAAAAGGTGCCTGTTCCAAGCATTTCTATGATGCTGGCTAGCTGCCGAGTACACTAGTCAGGCCTGGTGACCACACATGGCATCAGCTGCCACCTACATTAAGCTGAAGTGCTTAGGGTAAGGCAAATTATCTCTGGAAGGGGTTTCCTATTTTACGCTAGCCCATCTGCTAAAAAGAGCAGCTCTTTTTTTCCCAAAAGTCTCAGCTGCAGCACTCTGCTTTCCGTGGCCTCTGTTATCCAAAGCCTGCTGCCTCCCCATGAAGCAGCTGTGGCAGAACTAACAGGAACAGTCTGAGCACCACCGGACAGTAGATCTGGCAGGAATGGCTACTGGCAGCGATGTTTCTTCAGCATTCTGGGAAGTAAGCTCCAGCTTCTTTTTCTCTCTAAGGCTTCTCCTGCTGCATCAGGAATGTGATTTAAAACCCCATTACCTCTTCTCCATCTTTTGCATCTGCAGGCTGAGCGATGTGAAGCTGGCCAGGAGGTCTGTAACCTCATCCACCTGCCATAAGAATACAGGTGGCTGTTAGGAAGGGGAATGCAGCTGTGCAGTCGAACCACCACCACAGAAAAAACTGTGCAGCAGGGACCACCCTTCCACCAGGACTGCCAGTAATACCCATGCTGAGCTTATACTAGGACAGGACCCCTTTGGTCCCACAATCTGCAGAAGGGCTCCCATCCTCATGATCAAACAAGTCCTAACCTAAGGCAATGGAGCCCCCCCCCATTCCTCAGGAGGTCAACACTTGACCTCCTCATGCAATTTAACCAGTCCTTAACATAGAAACATGTTGCTGCATTACCCAGAACTCAAAAAGGGTTACCAAGGCTTTTTCCTCTAAGCCTGTTTCTATGGGACAATCTTTTGTAGGAAAAAAACAAACAGGCCCCACAACCCTGTGTGGTTGTGCTGATCATGGCCTTAAAACGCTGATCTGAGCTTCAGCTTCTCTGCTAAGTTGCAAGGCACAGCGATGCTTTCTGCACTTTGAATTCCAACCGAAAGGAGTATACGAGTCACCACGTAATGTGCCCAATGTGAGCAATAACATTTCCATAAACGCGTCTTTCACGTTACCTTGCTCATGCAGCTGCATTCTCCTAAACACAGAAGTCAAAACACAAGCGAATCACAGTAGTTCAAAGCTGCCTACCTGCTCCTTTGTACTAGTCATCTGTAACCTGGAGCAGAGGTCATCCAGCTGTTCCTTTTGCTCATGCCTCCCCAGGCGGTCCAGGTATTCCCGCAACATCTGGATAATCTGAAACCAACAGGCAAAAGAGGCAAACATCAGACAGCTGCACCAGGCTGGGATGGTTTGACAGGAAAAAATAAATGGCAGTTAAATTGCCTTGATGCTGCTGTATGTGGCAGAGTATGTAACCCGTACAGAAGAACAAATGCAAAGGAACTGAGAAGCACTAATGACAGCATCAGAGCTCAGTGAGTCATCAGAGGTGTTGATCAGCCACAGATGGGACTAGTTGTGAGCACTGTGTCTGGTTTAAGAACAGGGAAGACAGGCCCAGCTGAAGAAACATAAAGTCTTGCCCTGAAAGCACCAAGCTTTTCTTTATGGCTAGCTAGCTTCCCTCACTGTGAGAAGGAAGGACTCCCACCCCAGCTGGATCTGCTTGTGCACTAAGGATGAAAGTCCTTGTGGCTCCTATATGACTTTTGAAGTGAGGCCCACACCTCATGCATCTGTGATGCAGCCCTGTCACTGCTTTAATATTCCATGACTCCACAGGGCAAGACTGTGCTTAGGAATGCAAAGTCCCTGCATGTTTGTACCCTAGCTACAGCCCCATGCTGTGACCGCTCTCCTGTAAAGGTATCTGTCTTACATGGCAGTTGAAGAAAAGAGAGTGCTCCATACAGCCTGAGAATTAAGACATTCAATACATCCTTGGCCTACCAGAGCGAAGAAAGGTCCTGCAAAAATTCAGAGTAGTGGTTAAGAAAAAGGATGGACTCTGAAAACAGAAGGAAAAAGTCAAATTCTTCACAGAGCTGCTAAGAGCCTGAAGGTATGTATTTAAATAAAGAGTGAAGGAGACTGCACCACTTTACCGCTGGGACTGCTTCTTTTACCTGCTTAACTTCAAGGCGTACAGCCTCCAGGCTGTGGGAGATTCCTTCCTGCAGGATATTTAGCTTTGATTTAGCAAGGTGCAGAGGTGTTCTGCCAGCTCGATCCAAGGCATCAACTCTGGCCCCTACAAGATGCATCAGCAAAGACAGAAAGTGAGCTCTGTCTTCAAGACTTAGCATCTGTGGGGAGTCATCAACAGGGGAGGGACAGGAAAGGGACAGGCTGTAACTATTACAGCGGAAATGTTACCTCCGCGCAGCAGTGTGGTGATGACAGGAACGTGGTTCGTGCAGGCAGCTGGGGAGGGAAAACACAGGACACACAACTCAGAGGTAGTAGCAAACAACAAAGGAGCTTCTGCTCAAGTGTGGAGCTTGCTGCTTCCCAAATGGCTCTTTGCCAGGGGAAAGGGGCACAGCCCAGCTGCTATGGGTAACCTCATACTCAAGCCTGAGTGCCCTCTCTGGAACAGATCTCACACTCCTTGGGGCTGGCAGAGGGAATGAAACTGATTTTCTCAAATTCTGACCCTTCAACCTTCTACAATTCTATGAAACCTTAATGAGGAGTGAAGCTAATGAAATGCAGAGTCTCTCCTAGATCCTTAAGGCTGGGGATACATACTGCAGTGCAAAGGAAAGAGGAACATGAAGAGGAAAGAAACAGCAAGGTGGTGTTCACTTCACCTCTCTGCATGCAAAGCTCATCTATGTAGCACTTACCCAAGTGTAAGGGGGTGTTGCCCAGCCCGTCTCTCTGGTTTGGGTCAGCCCCATGGTCCAGGAGCAGTTGCACTGAAAACAAGGAAAGAGAGACACATCAGTCCCTTCCTCTGCCTCACAGGTCAGATCCACATGGGCTGCAGGCACACAGAGCAGCCATCAGGCTGCCTTAGAGGTGCTTTTGCTCAGCTCCTCAGCTTCCTCCCAAAGACGGGACAGAGCTTTGTGCAGCCATGCAGAAGGACCCAGTACAAAGCCAGGCAGTACCACTGCTCCTGGGATTCTCCAGGGGAAGAACTGGGACTAATGACACCTTTTCTTCTGCATCAGTACAACCCTAAAGCTGTGAGCTCTGGCTCCCCCTTTCAGCAGGGGCACATGGCAAGCCCTGGAGCCAGAGTTCAGTTGGCAACTTTGCCACAAAACATATAGAAAAGAGTTGGCTCTGTCATGTGCTGGATCAAAACAACAAGCATCCTTCAAAATCTCTGCCACTGAGAGGCTGGAAGAGAGAACTCCCCCTCCCCACTCACCGATGTGATCGTTGCCATTGCAGGAGGCAAAGTGCAGGGCTGTCCGGCCTTTGTCATCCGCAGCACAGGGGTCAGTTCCATCCTCTAAGAGTTGCTGCACTGACAGTGCCAAGGAGGAGAAAGCAGGTAAGCTGAAGGTGCACCAGATAAGGAGAATGCCATCTGCTCTTCTGTGGGCAAATACTGCACTCTCTCAGCTGCCAAGTCAACTGGACTTGAACCAGCTCCAGCCAGCATCCCGGCTCAGCAGAACCAGCCCAGGCAGAATACCCTCCACCCTCTGGAAGTACTCAGCTGTAATGACTAAGGGTCCATAAAATCACAGAATGGTTTGGGCTGGAAGCGACCTTAAAGATCATCTAGTTACAACCTCCTGCCACCCAGCCAAATTTTCAAGCTCCAAGGATAATCAGCAGCAAAAGCCTACAGAAAAGTATACAAGGATAGCAAGGATGTGAGGTTAAACTCTCACAGCCTGTAGTTGGCTGACCCTTAAACCCTTGTGAGAAGTGAAGCTACTGTACTGATGGAGAGGGACTTTTCATCAGGGACTCTAGCAATAGGACAAGGGGTAATGGGTTTAAACTAAAACACAGGAAGTTCAGGTTAGATATAAGCAAGAAGCTCTTTACTGTGAGGTGGATGAGGCACTGGAACAGGTTGCCCAGAGAAGTGGTAAATGCTCCATCCCTGGCAGTTTTCAAGGTCAGGTTGGACAGAGCCTTGGGTGACATGGTCTGATGTGAGGCATTCCTACCCATGGCAGGGGGGTTGGAACTTAATGTCCTTTCCAACCCAAACCATTCTATAATTCTGTGAAATGCAAAGAGTCCCTCCTAAGTCCTTAAAGCTTGGGGCGCATACTGTGATGCACAGAAAAGAGGAAGGATGTGGAGGAAAGAAACAAGGCAGAGTTCACCTTACCTCTCTGCATGCAAAGCTTATATGTGTGGTATCATTAGGCACTTCCCAGGCTAGAATTAGCATCCTGTGCTTACTATCCCTGCAGGAGCTTCCGTCATAAATTTCCATGGACATTTTCTGCATCTGTGTAAACTTTTCACATCAACATGGACCCATGGCGAGAAGTTTCAGTGTAGCCACATGCAGTGAGAAAAGCCACCTCTTCACACGTTTTAGATATGTTCCTTGCTAGATTAATCCCAAACTCCTAGGTTTTGCCATACTACTGTGTGGCTACTGTCGGGAAAGCAGGCAGGTGAGTGCATCAACCTGCCAGTGGCAGTGCAAACATACTCTTAGCAGGCCATGTCTTGAAGTGAGACAGCGAACCCAAGTAGCCATATCATCTACTCACACTTGTCCCCCAACCTTTGCACCCAGCTACTTCTTCAGTCCCATCATTGGCAATTCTTGTATCCTGAACTACCTTCTGTTCTCAAGTAAGAAGGAAAAACCTACTCACACAGAAAGACACAGAAACGACTATGGCTCTCCAATATTATACAAATGACTCTTCAGCATATGTACAAACACAACAAAGGCAAAGAAAACAGTAAAGGCTGAACAGACTAGGGACACAAAAGTAGCACCTATAGCAATGTGTGAAAAGGCAACTGTAAGACCTAGTACTCTAGTTGTTTGGAGCACTCCTCATACAGTAATCAGTGTGTAAAACAAAGCTCACTTTGTAGCTTTTAAGAATACTGACAGATTTGCTGTTTTGAGATCTTTAAATAGCATATCCTGCAAGAGTCAAGACTGACTGGTATTGGAGTCAAGAAACTGGGTAGCTCAGACCACTGCAAGTCAGCACTCATTTCAGCTTCCACAGATCAAATTACAGCCACATTTGGATTTCTTCCTGTACACCTACTGCTTTAGGTGTGGAAGAGAAGGGAAAGAAACACCTGAGAAGATGGATTTTTGATATTCCAGAAGAACGACCAGTGAGAACCTTTAATGGGGGATGCTTTACCTAGTCCTTCCCTGAAGCCAACAGCAAGTGACATGATCTCTCCTACCCAGTCCCACTACAGGAAAACAGCAAAGATTTTTACTTATTGATGAAATATAAATTTGTCACCAGCCACTTCCTCAAGTTGCAGCGCGCAGAAAACGCAGTAGGATTGTAAACATGGGAACCTGTGTATCAAATACAGCTGCAAAACTCTAAAATTGATTGAAACCAAGACTTTTATAAAGCCCGATCCTTTAATTCTTCCACTTAGTGACTGGAGCCAAGCTTTTCTGTACTTACAGCTCACAGGTTAAGTTTATCCATCAGTTCATAAAACAAGACGTACAGTGGAGCCAAAGGGTGAACCACATCGAACAAACTCTTGTTCTGATGTACTGGGAGTTTCTAAACGTCAAACCAGTTTCCAATTCTGCTCACAGAATGGCCTGATGAACAGTTAGGTCAGCACAACTGAGGGGATGCTATAGTCTAAGGAGGGACAATAAAGGGCCCATAATATACACCAATATTGCTGCTAGACACTTCATATCAAATCCCACCTAATCTACAGTACAGAGAGCTAAAGGGACTCACAGACAGGCCATTAGCCTTCCCTTAAGTCACTGCGAGCGGCGGAGTCCAGCACTGATCCTGGTTCTCATCTACTGGGTCACACGGTTTCATCAAGCAAGGCATGGCTTAGATAATGGTAACTTTTCCACTTTACCAAAACACTACTCTCTTGCTGCTTACAAGTAAAAGCTACATAGCAAAAAAAGCTGGAATGGTGTAGTGCTCATTTAGCTTGAGGCAGTTGAAAACTGCCTACACTATGAACCTGTGAAAAAAATGACTACTATAACCAGCCTCATTCTGCTCAGAGAGAGAAACAAGGCTCCAGAAAAGCAGTTGCTAGATTTGCAACATCCAAAGCAGCACGTCCACAAACTATCCACAATCTCATCCTCCTCCTCTCAATGAAGTTCCTTGACAGAACTCCCTTCCAGAAAAGGGTCCCAAGTAGGGCTGGCAGAATTCTTACCTGTGTCCAAGTCACTGCTATTAGCAGCTTCACGCAACCTTTTCAGAGCTAGAGAGAAAAGAAACAAATTACCGCAAAGCACGGAGGAAAACAGCACTTTCCTACTGAAACATCCCACTCCAGCTCTGGTGTGGCTCAAACCACACTGCTGCTGTCTCGCTCACAGCTGGGGAAGCCGGAGATCAAGACGCCAGGTAAGAAACGCTCTCCTTGCCTCTTCCTGACGGATACCCTCCCCTGGCAGGAGCAAGGAACCCTTCCCAAGCCGCCCACCGAGCAGATCCGACCTCCTTTCGGAGGCCCCGCACACGGGGAAGCCGAAGCTCTACCGGCTCCCCAAACCGGAGGCTCTCCACCCCGCTGAGGCCTGGGCGGTTGAAGGAAGAGCCGTCCCTGGAAGGGGTGCAGCCGTGTCCCCCCGCTCACCGTGGGTCTCCTTGCCCGTAGGCCCCAGCCAGCGGTGGAGACGAGCGGCCCTGCGCAGGCGGCGGGCCGAGATCTTGCCCGTGGGCTCCTCCCGCTGCCACAAAACGTGCAGGTAACCGAGGGGAGAGTCCGCCGCCGGCCCCAGCGTCAACCCGGCCCCCAGCTCCGGCTCCGGCTCCGGCGCCTGCTCTGGCTCCGACCCCGCATCGGGAGCTGCTGCGGCCCCGCCGCCCCCCTCCATCCCCTCACGGGCCGGGCTGGGCCGGGCCGCAGCGCGGGGTGAGAGCCTGGAGGGGAGGGTCGTCGCTATAGCAACGGGGCGGGATGTGCCCGTTCGACCAATCGAATGCGCCACACCGCCGGCGTGCAGCCAATGGGAAGGCAGAGGGAGCGGAGAGAAGGAAGGCGAGTGGATAGAAGGGAAGCGGCGCCGAGGCGGGTCTGACGGGCAGGTAGGCTGCCCAATCAGACGGGAGAGGCGGGCCATAAACCCCAGCAGACCGCAGACAGGCAGCTGTTTCAGCCAATGGGAGGGCTCAGCCTCACTCCGCCTTCCGTCCGGTTGATCCCGCGTTGCCGCCCGGAGGCCTTTCGGTGCCGCGCCGCGCCGCCGCCATGGCCTACCCGGGGGAGGACTACGACAACGATGTGCGGGTCGGGGGGCTCGGGGCGGCGGGAGGGGACCCGGGTGTCTGTGTCCGTGCTGGCGCGGTGACTAGCTGCTGCCGTCTCTCCACAGGCCGCCTACGACCCCTACGCCTACTCCAATGACTATGATATGCACACGGGTGAGTGCCGTGGCTTCTGCGTGTCCCGGGCCTGTGGGCTGCGGCGGCCTGCCTCACTGCGTCGCTTTCCTTCCCCTCAGGAGACCCGAAGCAGGACCTGGCCTATGAGCGGCAATACGAGCAGCAGACCTACCAGGTGATCCCCGAAGTGATCAAGAACTTCATTCAGTACTTTCACAAGACGGTGTCGGATCTCATCGACCAGAAGGTGTACGAGCTCCAGGCCAGCCGTGTGTCCAGTGATGTTATTGACCAGAAGGTGTATGAGATCCAGGACATCTATGAGAACAGGTACAAAGGGGGAATCACAGTTTAAAACTATGAAGAAAGTGCACACCGCTTCTAAAAAGGAAGGCAGCCTGTGGTGTTTGGGCTTTCTCTGAAAAGCAGGGTGAGGTTTGGTTTGATTACTGCATTAAAAGAACCACCCCAAGCCCTCAATATTTCTGTACCGTTAGGTTGACGTGAGTGTAGGTGAGTTGTGACTTGTCTGAAGGAAAATCCCAGTCCTCTGCCTAGTGGGTGTGGAGGCAGCAAAAGTGACCCCCGTAGTGCTAGTTAGGCAGTTTGCAGAAAGCCGTGAGGTTGTATCTGTTCCTGCATGTACTCCCTCCTGCTTGTAGCTGTGTCACCTTGACATCAAGGAAGTATGAAGGTAACGCACACAACTGTTCCATACTTCAGGGATAAATTGAAGACTTAATTGCTTAGTTTGTGATTCTCCTTCTTTGACTCAACACTGGACTTACTAGAAGGAGGTGGGGGTCACCTTTCTTGTACAGGGCCTCTATATGGTGGTCTCTAATTCCAGCACTGTTATACTGAGAAAGGGTTTATAATGCCACATGTGTGTCTATCTTTCAGCTGGACAAAGCTGACGGAAAGGTTTTTTAAGAATACCCCGTGGCCAGAGGCCGAGGCCATTGCCCCTCAGGTTGGAAATGGTAAGTCTTTGGCTTTCTTTTTGCTTGTCAAAGAAGGAGCTAAATAATTTGTTTAATTAGTGAGCAGGTGTCCAGTGTTGCTGATGCCTGAGTCACTCATCTTTGCTCACTCTGGCAACTCCTCCAGCAGATGCCTGACAAGAAGTCAAATTCCCTTTAGTACTGTGGCAGGAGGGATACCACTTGTGTATCCAAGAGATCCAGTTTCCTAGGCCTTGTAGCTTGTTAATGTCTCGTTCTGTCATCTTTTTTCCAGATGCTGTTTTCCTCATCCTATACAAGGAGCTGTATTATAGGCACATCTACGCCAAAGTCAGCGTGAGTGTTTGTCCTGTTTCTCTGTTGGTTGCATGCTGGCATCTCCATGCCATCAAACTTGCCAGTTCTTGCTGCTGCCACAGCATTAGTGGTTCTGTGGTTTTTGCAAGGCAGGATTGGGTGGGTTTATGAGATCTAAATCAGGTTGCAGTTAAGAAAGCTTAAAAGTCTTGCTCTTTCTTTGTAGTAAGGGTTCACTAATTGCTGAAAAGCAAGAAAGACTTGTCTATCTTTCTGAGGCTCATTAGCTGTCTCGTCAAGCTTGGTGGTGGTGAGTGTGCTGGTTTCTCTGACAGCCTGTATGAATCAGAAGACCTGGTGTGAGTTTTCAAGAGGCTATTGTGTAGAAGTTTGTTGCTGTAGTGGTCAGTGAGTTAGGGAAGAAGAAGGTGTTTGGGGGTAATTAAATTGTCTTTCTGATAGAGCTGTAATTGCCAAGACCTATAGATCAGTTGGTTTTCTGTGTTTGCTTGTGGCTCTTTTTCTTCCAAATTAGCAGGTGGGTGAGAAGGGGTGTCGCAAGAGGAAGGTGCATTGTTTGTGATTAAAAACCCATGTGGGGTCAGAGTTGCTTTGTGGAGAGGGAAATGGGCACCGTAAGGGATACAGGAGAAGGAAATGGAAAGAATAATGCTCTATAAACCAGAACAACACCCACCCCTTTTTTTTTTTTCCCTCCTTAGGCTAATTTGAAGTCAGTGAGGAAATCAGAGTTGGTTTTGGTTCTTTAAAGAAGGAAGCTGAAGTGAGGCATCACTGAGTAAATAAATAACTGCAGTTTTGGTGTGGACCAGAGGGTGGAGAAATGAGCACTTTAAAAAGGTTGCTGTATTAACCCAGGTTGGGCTTTAACAGGAGAGGCTGATTTCTCAGGCTGTTCCTAGACTGCCTTTGAGTTGCCTCCAGGTGAAACAAGAAAGATGATTCTAGGAAGATTCTAGGAAACCCTGTTGTGTTTGCTGGTCTTTCAGAGCATTAGAAATTGTGTGTACGAGTTGAATTGTTGATTTAGAAAGGTTTCTTGTGAGGGGAGAAGAAAGGAAAGCTGGTGAAGGTAATGGGAAACTCGTAAGTCTGGACAGCAGAGAGGAGGACAAGGAAGGTTAATGCATCTTATTTGCAGGAGGTTGGATTGCTTGATTGCCCTGTACATGAAAAACCAGCCCTGTTCTATGGGACAATGGTGATACAGTATCAGGTCTTCTGGGTGGCGCTGGTGGATGTCCTAGTTGAATATTGGCTCTAACATTTCTGAAATAGACCCTGTACTGCCCTGACTATTGACTGTCCTTCGTATTCTGTTGCCCGTAAACTCCCTTCTGCCTTGCTTGAAACTAAGCGGGCTGTGCTGACTTCTCGTTGCAGGGGGGACCTACACTGGAGCAGAGATTTGAATCCTATTACAACTATTGCAATCTCTTCAACTACATCCTCAGTGAGTTGCTGTTGTTCTTTCCTGTTTTGTGAATTTTGGAGAGGGAGAGTGGATGGAGAGGGCAGAGCTGGAGAGGGTTAGGACTGTGATGTTTGTTTGTAGATCCTAGAGGGAGAAGTAGTCTGCGAGCTTTCCATGTGTTTGAGTTTTTATTGACTGAAGAGCACTTTACACTCATGCATTTAAACCCACAAAAAGCATAAATATTTTCCAGTGCTTTCTGAAATACTGTAAAAAATAAAACTTACTTAGCTTTATGTCTTGCTGAAAACCATCTCACCTGTCTTTTTATTAAAAAGCAAAATGAAGCTGTAAGCTAGAGAAAACTCGCAGTGTTTCACAGCTGCTTGCTGTTGTTGACTCCCCTTGGAACAAATCTTAGTGTCTGTGACTCCCTGCCAGACTTCTTGTGGAGAAAAGATCAGTTGGGGTAAAACCCTACAGCCTGTGTGCAGCTTCTGAGTGTCAGCGCTACTGAGTTGTCACACTCTAGAGGTTAACCCCATACGTGCTCTTATACTTTATAAGGGAAGGAGTTGAGGTAGCCAACGCTACATAGCACTGCCCTTCTGGAAGTTTCATTCATCTGATGCTGCATCTCCCATTTCAGGGAAATTGTGTTCTTTCAGTTGTCTATTCCTCCAGTTCTACCACTGTTCTTGCTCAAGATATTAAGTGTCTCATCTATTACTTGCATTCTTCTGCAGATGCTGATGGCCCTGCTCCTCTGGAACTGCCTAACCAGTGGCTCTGGGATATCATCGATGAATTCATTTACCAGGTATATGACTATAAGACTGGGCCGTTTTGTGGTTGCATTACCTCTATTAGGTGCTATATGTATTTTTCATCTCTTCCCTCTCTCTGATTTTCATAGATGAAGTAGTTGTAAACATGCAGATTTTTAAGTTACAGGGAGGTTTTTGGGAAGTCGTGGGCTTCCGTTGATATTTCTGTTTCAGTTGCTGCTTAGGGGATTTTTTTAAACTAACCTTCATTTTTGCCTGATTTGTGCAAAGCAGCCTGACTGAAGTCTGCTATAATCACTAAAACCTTCTGAAGATACTTGTTCAAGCTCATTTTGTGTGTTCTTTGGTTTTACTTTAGTTCTGTATTTCCTAGTCAATAAGGCCTTTTTGCTTGCCCTGAAAGATTGCTGAAATAATCCGTGGTCTAAGATCTTGATGTTAGAAAATAATTTTCCACTTACTGTTCTGAGTGCAGCAATACAGATCTCAAATGCTGTTGGTTCTTCTCTATAGATTCCTTTCTCTGTAACTTTTTATTATAGAGCTGCCTGGAATTCCTCAAGCGTTGCAGTCTTGCCAAGCTTGAGGATGAAAAACAATGTGTGCATATATAGAAAAAGATATGAGTGTGTGCAGACACATCTTATGACTTGGTTGTTCTCTTTGTTACCTGTTCAGACAGCAAATCCTTCTCAGCTTCCTTCTGCCTTCTGGCCTTTTCCCTCTATATTGTGCATTTTTTTCCCTAGGTGCTTTAAAGGTGGTATTATTTCCCATTTTGGTTGCCAGGTGATCTCAGGTGAAACTTGCAGCTTATTGTAGTGCATTTGTGTGATCAACGTGTAGGCTTAGTGCACTTACCTGAACATCTCCAAAATAGCTTCTCATCACTGAATCTCTGCTTTTGTAGTTCCAGTCTTTCAGCCAGTACCGCTGCAAGACAGCCAAGAAGTCTGAAGAGGAAATTGATTTCCTTCGTTCCAACCCCAAGATCTGGAATGTCCACAGTGTCCTTAATGTGCTGCACTCTCTGGTAGACAAATCCAACATCAATCGACAACTGGAGGTCTATACTAGCGGAGGTGAGCCAGCTGGGGGTTGCCAAGCAAGACCTCTGTCTGTGCTGCTTTTATTCTGCTGAGCTTGGTTAGTTTTGTTTGGGGTCTGGAGCACCTCCCGTATGAAGATAGGCTAAGAAAGTTGGAGCTGTTCAGCCTGGAGAAGAGAAGGCTGCGTGGAGACCTCATAGCAGCCTTCCAGTATCTGAAG
>JAOEHY010033355.1:0-77664 GCA_025447955.1 Psilopsiagon aurifrons
AAGGCCAGGCTGGACAGAGCCTTGGGTGGCATGGTTTAGTGTGAGGTGTCCCTGCCCATGGCAGGGGGATTGGAACTGCATGTTCTTAAGGTCCTTTCCAACCCTAACTATTCTATGATTCTGTATGAGCTCCCAAGTATCTGTGTCCAATGTTCTTAACTATTTAGAAGTCCAACAGTGTTTTTCACAGTGTAACCCAAAAGGTGTGCTTGTGCTTCATTTAAGTTGCTATATTGAGTGCTGATCTGCATATTGAAGTGATGTAAGGAACCACATGGATCTTTCCACGTCTAAGTCATGTCAAGTAGAAGTTCTTGGTACCTAGCTTAGTACTTCATTTTTTTGAACTTCTTTTTTTTTTTTATTCCTTATGTAAGTCTATAAATGCATACGCAACTTTTCACCTCCCCCTCCCATTTATACTTACACCAAAAGAAGCTAATGGCCTAACAGTTAATGTTGCCATAAATGACCTCTTTTAAAAATCTTACTTAGGGTTTCTTATACGGCATTATCAGTGCTGAAATTTTCTATCCTGGATGCCTGCATCAGCCCACTTCTGTTGGTCTGAAATTTAAGCAGCAAAATCCTATTCTTTCCAGAAAAAAAAAAAAAAAAGAAGTCAAAGTACATCATGTGTTCTTGTATATGTTTTATAAGTTCCATCGCACTGTTCTTCATCCTCTATCTAATAGTTTTTTGGGATCATTATCCTTTGCTATTCCAGAGAAAATGCGTTAGGGAAAAGACTGAAAAATCTGTTTCTTCACTTGCTCAGTTAGAGGCTTGGAAGTAGCTGAATTCCCTGAAATTATTGTCTGTACAGTACATGCCAAGCACAGTATTGCAGGTGTTGAGCAAACTCTTGTCAGGAATTACTTTTTGTGGGTTTTAGGCTACTGGAACATCAAGTGCTGGGAAGTGATGGAAGCATATGCCTACCTGGAGCAGTGCAGCATGCTGCTGGGGGTGATGAGGTGAGAAAGTCAGCTACTTGCTCTGATCACAGTGCAGGGCAGCAGTGCTGGAAGCAAGGAGGTGCTCCTGGGGTTTTGAGGTTCTCTTTGTTGTTGCTCAGGCTGAGGAGGTGGAGAAGGCAAATCTACTTAACGGCAGAGCTGGGGAGCTGTGAAAAGGCTTGGCTAGGACCGGTACCAAAAAGTGGGCAAGAAAGAATTCATGTGGAAATAAGGATGGCAAATGCTATTATTGACTTAGGAGATGACAGGAGAATTGGAGAACTATGAATATGGGTTGAGGTAGGAGACAGAAAGAAAAGAGGTAGGATTGGGAACCTGAGGGTGAAGTGCAGAAAAGAGACTTGAACTAAAATGCTGGCAGAGGGCAAGGAGTGGGAGTGGGGAACAATGTGAGAGAAAAGTATTTGCAATGGAAAGTAGTAGAAGGTGACCTAAGGTCATTCATCTCTAGACCAGAGACAGAAAGCCATGATACATGATGGTCCGAGTGCCTGTGCTGCAGCAGGTCCTTGGGAAACTCTCAGCCTTTCCTTCAGCCTGCTCTGTGTGCAGGCTACCATTGCTCCCACCCCTCACGTGGGCAAAGCCTCTGCTATGAACCATGAAGCCCCAGCTCTGTATTTCAGGATCAGTGCCATTCCATACAATAGACTTTTTTCAGGCTTTCTTTTTCTTTTCCCTTCTATATTTTTTTTTAACAACCTATGAAATTATAGATAAAAGGGTACAAAACCATGAGCATTGCAATAAAACCAAGCACTAAAAAAAAAAAAGAAAAAAGAGAAAAAGAATAATGCTGTCCATGCAACCTTAATTGGGCCCCCTTGTGTGTATACATTTTGATCCTGTCTCTAATTACATGGTCACACACTGCTTTTTCCCGTGGACCCCTGCATCGTTCTGTGAGCTAAGTAGAAGGTGTTTGCTGAATGAGTGCAGCTCTAAGTTGTTTTATTCTCACTGTGGCACGGGTAGTCCCAGCCTTGCCTTACTGTATACTGCTCAAGACCAAGACTGAGCACAGAATTACAAATTTCCTCATGGATTTGTTCATTGCTACCTGTTTTGCAAACAATAACATTTATTTTTCAAATGCCCTTGCTGTGAGATTGGTGGTAAAGCTCTCCTGCATGTGGAAAAAGGGGATGCAGGGTGCTTGAGTCTGGGATAGCAGGGGCCTAATGTTTTCCTTGCTCTCCACAGTGTAAGCTGTGCTATGTGTTCAAACTAGGCTGCCTGCTGACTCCAGTTTGCAGCTGTTGGGTGCTGAGTCTTCTATAATATAGACCTCTTTCTTCAGTACTCTTTGCCAGGGTACAGAAAGTAAAGATACTGCTAATGATGAATGCTATGAGAAGCTAAGTGCAGATGACTTACCTGAGATTTTGTAGGAACCAGTGGTGAAGAAAAGGTGTAATCTGCAAGGGCAGAACTCAAGAGTTAACCCTGTGACCATTCCCTGGCTTAGTCCCTTACTTATCTCTCACTTCCTCGTCTCTGCAAGGAGTGAATGAAGCTTGTATATGCAGGTAGTCTCTGTCACTGTGCTCAGGAGAAATTCAAAGTATTGGTTTGGGATGAGTGATGTTAGGATCATCTGGGGAAAAGGTCATCGTGCAGCCAAACAGTGTATCATCATGGACATGCACAAGGTGGGAGTTGAATTAAGACTGTGCAGAGGATCTTAATTATGGCATCTTAAAGCTTTTGAGTGGTTTGCTTTGCAGCCTTAATGTTCTTCTAATGTAATTTGTGTGTACATGTGTTTAATATATATTGTTTATTCACTTACAAAAAGATGTTAACAGTCTGCACTGTTCAAATACTTTTATAAAAATTCTGAGTTTAGCTTTCTGAGCAGGTTTTTGAAATCAATACAGAGAGAGCCGCTAACAGGAGGTAAACTACAAACCACAAACACTTTCAATAGGATAGCTCTTTTTATATAACATTTGATATCATTTTCACAGCATGATCTCTACTTTCATACTGTGATAGCTTTTACCTGGAGTTTAGATGATTCATTTTTGTAGTGGATACTTAACTTTTATATGAGGAAAATGCAAGAGAAGCCAGCACAGCATTAAATGAACTACAGCACAGTAATAATGTAGAATGCTCAGATCCTTGCCATTGCACAGGGTTGGATTCATGAATGCTCTATCGATCCGTAAGTGAAGAGCTACAGAGGCCTGGATTTTTTTTCGCAGCTTTTTGGCATTTCTAATTCAATTTTTAAAAGTAGATTGGGCTCTTGAAGCTTGTTCAGTAATTATTAGAAATCCTTACAAGGTTCTATTTGAAAATCAACAATGATTTCCTGTTGGCGTGGGTTGTGGAGAGCCATGTGACTGCATCAGTGTTTTCCTCATCTTTTCTGTCTCTCAAGATTTTAAAATTAATTTAGAAACCCCTGCTTTACACTGCCTTCTACAGTAACTGCTGAAAAGAAGGGGAACATCTTTTTAAACTTTCATGTTAGTGGTGATTGTTCTTTCAAAGAGATCGAAATTTTTGGGGGGGTTTCTATGGAGAGCCTGGCATTAAGTCTGACATTTTGGCATTTCTGGAAAATGATTTCTGGGGTCGAAGCTTTTTAGGCTACTCTGCCAGACTTCTGTTTTCACATGTTTGTAACTTCTTATGACCCATTTTAAAATTAAGTTTTCTGTATATGATTCCTGACCAGTTTTCATGGTCACTTCTTTCTGAATAATGCAGAAATGTAACATCTAAATCCCAGTGTTTCGATCCTGCTGAAAAAAGGTTTAAAGGTAAAAATTGAATAGTTTGCTGTATTTCCTCTGTTCAGCCCATCGTCAGCCTTCTCTCCTTCTTCATGTTTCCACCACTCTATCATTTAATCTTTCCTCTCCAAGAATCAAACGCATAGAATCATACATGTGAAATGGTCCGACAGTCACATGCTATTGAAATCTGTCAGACTCAAGGCTAGTCATCAGAAATAATCTCCTTAGAGCTTTTGGATGGAAAGAAAAGGCTAGTTTATAACATGGGTCAGATAAAGTTGTGCTTGACTATTATTTTCTTCTTTTTAATTCTAGTTAAGATTTTTGTCTCTAATTTAGCTTTTGCTTAAAGAAACAAATAATAAAGGAAATGTTTCTTCCTTTCTATGAACGAAACAGCCCTTTCTTATTTCAAAACAAACAAAAAATCTTGTAGCTCTTCTACTGTTTTTATAAACTGAGGATCAACCTGTTTCTGTCAAACACTATCTTGCAAGACCTGCATTGCGCTTGATCAAGATAAAGGTATTTGGCCCTGTCTACATTTTTCTTAATTAAATATTTTAAAGTCATTTTAAAAAGAGTAAGACAATTGCTTGAGCACTACAAGCTTACTAATAGGTGCTGAAAGTGCTGCCCTGGGGTTTCATGCACGTTTGAATGCAGCTACCCTTGATGATTATCTCCTGTACTTTTCTGTACTGAACAGCATACTGTGCTGAATCGATATTTACCCTGCTCCCTGAGGTTCTTAATTCGCATGTTCAGAAAACTTCATGTTTTGTATTCCTTGAGATACACCCTGCAAAACCTCGAATACACAGAGAAATGCACATTAAAGGCCCCCTACTTGCACCCCATCTGTATGAGCTTATCACCAAGAATGACTGAGTGAGGCCTGCTTTACAACTCAAGCCTTTGTGTGTGTAGGCACTCTTCTCCCAGCCTTGCTCTGTCTTAGGACTCTTCCATTTGTCCTGCTGGAACCCAGGAGACAGGTTTTACCTACAGCTTGTTTTACCGGGCACTCATGACTGCACTGTCTGACTTCTTCCCACTCAGAACTCATTTAAGGGAGGTTAACTTATGCCTAACCTTAAGTAGAATAATGTTATTTCCAGAGCCTCCTAACATAATTTTTATTTCTAATGGTGTAGGGATCCCAGTGAAGGTCATAGTCTGGATATGCTAGCTGCTGTACAAACATATTATGACAGCTGCTCTCCAGAGAAAGATCCATAACTTATACAATTATACAAGCTTTTGGGCTTCTATCCCTTGATTTCGATGCAAATGCTGGGATTGGTGAAGCAGAGTTGATTTACCATCAGGCTGATGCTGAGGACTATGCTCAAGAACTCAGTTAATTCTGAGACGCTCTCTCAAACTTAGATTTAGTTGTTTAAAGCAATGAGAAATCTTTAGGGTCTTGCAGATGATTTATGCTGTAAAGTTTCTTGAGGGCAAATTGAATCCACTTCCATCAACTTACCTTTTTCTGAAGCTGTATAAATTCAAAAAGATCTTTCTACATAGATGAGGCCTGCCATATTTTTAAAACAGTATAGGGCATGGAGCAAGGGTAGGAGTGACAGCAAACTGCTAGGATAAGCAAACACTGGGGTTTCTGACAATCTTGGGAAAAACAGCCAGATACACATTTCTGCGTCAAGAAATTAATGTGTGCAGCAAACTTAGCACAGTCATTTACCGTCCCCCTCTTTTCCAGTCTGGCTTTCAGTGCCCTGCTATTGCATCTTAAAAGTGTATCTTGCCATTCTCTTGTTGTGAAGGACCTGGGCTTTGGGAGGGACATTAAGGATTATTGTTCTGAATGGAAAATGCTCTGGAGGAGAGCAATGTATGAAGCAAAAGCTGCTATAAGTTACTGCACTTGGAAGCAAAAAGGCAACTCTGTGAGCTTTCTGCAGCACACTGGATGGGTGGGCTGACAGTAAGCATCTCTCAGTGCAAGCAGAAGTCAGGAAGGACTGTTGGGAGGAAAAAGTGCTTGGGAGCTGGTTATGAGAGGCTTTGTCCATTGCAGGAGCTACTGCCTCTGTTCCAGGCTACTTTTTCTAAGTGCTCTGCACAGCAGAGGAGCTTCACAGTAAAGCTGCAGTCAGACCTGGAGGTTGTAGATCTCCCTCTGTGATGTTTTAGCATGAGGTAGGGAATCTAGTAAGAATCAAAGGTGGCCAGAGGGGAATCCCAAAGCTTTCAAATTCTGGCATCCCTGCAGTGAGACTTCAATCGCCAGTCTTGACTTTGAACAAACAGGTCAAAGATACTCCCCGTGAAAACCTTTTCATTTAATTGGGCTTCATCACGTGATTAAAACTACCTTTGATATGGTTTATTTACAATCTCAATCCCAAATTAATATCTTGCCAGTATAAATTTGGACATTGGTCTCTGGCACCCCCTTTTTTTGTTAGGAGAGGATATGGAGGGAGTCCATGTCTTGCTAAGCAAGAGAGAATACAGGATGAGCAACTGCCTTGCAGAATAGCTGCTCAGACAACAAGGGTTAAGATCTGTCTTTCATTGCATGCAAGGATTCTGAAAATGATAGAGGGATGTGTAATCACTGGAAGAATAGTTTACACTGGTAGTTTGACTCTTTTTTCTTTTCACCATATGAACATTGGAATGTACAGAGACTGTTGTTAATTGAATAAGAACTGTGTCTCATGTTTATAAGACTCTTGTTAAGAGGATTTTAATGTCTATTATTAAGCTCAGGGCTGGAGGTTTTATTAAAGCAATGGATAACTACCACAACAGGTCCACAGACGAAGTTGGTGAAAAGCTAGATAATTTAAGTCTTAAGACCAAAGGTGAATGCTAGCACAAGATTTTGGGTCAAATCAGAATCTGCGTATTCTTAAAGTCCCAGGCATCCTGGTGTGATGCTGTAAAGTGGGCCAGTCACAAAGTCAAAGTCAGATTCGTTTCCTTTCATCTTTCAAAAGAAGCACGATATCAATTTCACCTTGAGCTAAAATTTGTCCTCTGATCTGATAAAATCATTATTTGTCAATACGGCAAATAATATGAGATAATTCTCATACCTGCTCCCCTAGCCCCTGCTGTGCACAGTGGCACTCTCTCTTCAGTTACAGCTCATGTGGAATTGTACCTTGGTGTGAAAGCAGCTTTTGATTGCAAGCAGAAGCTGCCATCTTACCCAAGATGATACCTCTGATTAACTGTCTCATAGTTGTGGCCATAGAGGGCTTGACATCACAAATTAAGGGCAATGTTTTACTCTCCATCTTGAATCTGCTGTCATTTACTGACTGGATACAAGAATTAAAGTTTAATTTTACTAATAGGAGTTGTCAGGATGAAGAATAATTATGTTTGTCATCAAGGGAGACAATAAAAATACAGCAGGAAGTGATAGGCTGATTTTCAGTAAAAATTAGAGAAATTATGTTACGGGCATTCATCCCTCCACTTCTCTCATTTTTTCAAGTGCAGCCCCTCATCACAAGAAAAATCCTCCCTCAATCAGAACAGCTGACATCAACTCTTTAATCTGCTGATTCTGATCCCAACAGCATTCTGAGTGAGGGGAAAGAACAAGCGTATCTGATCCTTAACAAACTGAGTTGCAGTATTTACTGGATTTAAAATGATTGTTTTCAAAAGATTTAAGTATGAGCAGGTGTTTATGTAAATGATGATTCTTTAATTTGTCTCTAATAGTGTTGTTTTCTCCCTGTCTCCTATTACTCATTTCACTATTTTGCTTGTGGCATCCAGCTGTGATCCACATTTACACTCAGGCTTGACTCAGTTTTTAGTCAAGTTCATCAAAAGGTAACATTGTATCAAATGAAGTCCAATAATGACATTTGTATTTTTCTGTTTGTAAAACTTTCTTGAAAGAAATCTGCATATGCAAGGTAAAGTAAGTGACCAAGAAAGGTAACAATAAAGATGACCTGATCAGCTCAATTTTTTCAATGAAATAAGCAGCATATGTTGGAAAATGCTGATGACTTTTACCTACTAGAAACTACAGCTTAGAGAAATTGGCTTTCATTGTTCTTTTTAGCACTTGTAAGGGGCCTATGTATAAACATTTTGTGAGTAAGCGCTTGTGGTTTAAGTTACAAAGCAAACTTAATGTGCCCCCATATCTCTGATAACATCATGCATTATTTCATATAGACATTATGTGCCGAAAGTAGAGTAATAGGTCTGAAGCAACTTATTTGTGACTAGTGGTGTTGTAACAGAAGTAGCTGGTCTGTCATCTTGTGTTTGTATACCTGAATAAAGAGAATTTCTTTGGTCTGACCAAGCTTGCTTTGGAGTCACAGAAACTGTGGCTAAGGAGAATGTGACAAATATGGCTCTGGAGCGTCTTCCTGTAAACTTCCAGTTATGAGGCATCTCAAGGGCTTGAGCATTGCTGCTCCTCATCTTTGTCCCGAGATGGCCCCAAGCACTCTCTGTTCATCCTGATCATCCTCTGTTCAGCCAGTGAATGGATGATCCCTGTATCCCAGTGAAATTGATCACGCCCTTTTCCTGGTTTTGGTCCTTGTGCAAAATAAGAGGTACAGAACAAGCTCTGTAGGTCTCCAGTGTCGCAAGACTTTCAAATACTTACTCCTTGCTGCTTGTATAAATGCAGGTCAGGCACAGTGAGGGTGCATGTTTTTGTCTGTGTTGCTCTCAATTGGGTTTGACTTTCTACGCTGCTTAAGAGCTGATGTGGGGGAGCAAGGTGAGCAGGCAAGGTAGGGCCTGTTCTGCTATTCCAGGAGTCAGTCAATGTGGGATATTACCCTTATATCCCAAGTCTAACAGTCTGGGTTGTCCAGATACTCATTTCATAATCATGCTTAGTCACCATGGTTAACTTTTCAGCAAGGATTTTTGTTTTAATATCCAGTTTTGAGGGAGTAACGTGAACATTAATAGCAATTGCTTGTCATTGTGCTAATGTAGCCAAACTGCTTTTCACTCGTTCTTACCAGGAATATTTTCAAACTTTAGTTTTCAGAAAAAACCCAAACTGTTGCTGCCCAAAGAGATAGGTAATACAACAGAGGATATGACCTTTCTGAATGTTTTCTTATCAGGCAGCATAAGTACTGTATGTCCCACTAAGCTGCTTCAATAGAACCTTGTCAAGTTATCACTTTACTTGACATGTTGCTGATAATGAATACATAAAAGCTTTAGATATTGAGGACATGGAGGAAATAAATAAGATTTGCTGAAAAACTGCTCAACATCTGTCCAGGGCCACATTTTTTTTTTTTTTTCTGTGTGGGTTGTGTTCTGCCATTGGTCCCTTAGACAAGTGGGATGATGCAAGAGTTTCAGCCTCTTGAAATGTAAAGTGCAGATGCAGTCTCTTCAAGAGGTAGAGGGTAACTTACCCCCTTACTCCTTTTCTGAAATGATACACTGCTAGTCACAAAGCTTTGGAATGGTTTTGATTAAGTGCTCTTTTCTCTTACCTGGGTCTGGAAAGTTGTGTGTGTCTTTCATCTGTCCTGAAGACAGTCTGACACTAGCTGAGGTTTCATGTTTGCATTATTAGCAGTCTCCTAGTATACCTGGGCAATAAGAACTAACAGTGTTGATAACATAATTTGTTGCAAAGAAGCATCTGAACTTTGGTTGCAGTTTTTGATAACTATCAAGGATTTATTCAACAAGAACTGTTTGTGTGCCTTTGACTGTAGAAGGAAGCTTATCTTCTCAATCTCATCTCCACAAATACTGTCTTGGAAGAGCTGTGAAAATCATGTCAGCTTCTCAAATAAATAGCTAATAAAGGATTTTTAGTAATCTCTATTTCAAAAGTATGCATTCTGTTGCCTCTCTAATTCCTAATTTTTCATGTTTAGATTAAATGGATTCACTCCTTTTCTGAAGATGACTTTGAGATTTACTTCAAGTTTCCTTATTTTGTAAACTATTGTATACTTAAAGCAGAAAATAAGAAACTAATATTTTCTCATTTTAAAGTAACTCCAAGCACCTGCAAATTACTAATTTAAGAAAAGGCACCTGTAGAACTTGTTCTTTATTTCCTTCTAGTGCCCTGAGAGCCATTGTTTTCCAGAAGGCTATGATTTTGTTCTTGGTTCCTGTTGTATGTAAAGAGACAGTCTTGTATTTGGTATCTTGGCTGGTCGGGACTTTTTCTCGTGTTTAAAGTCACCTCTTGTATTTGACTGATCAGGAGGAAGTGGGAAGCACTATTATGGCACAGTGGCTCACAGTGGCTGTAAGTAATGATATCTAACAATGCCCTAAGGAGCTAGTTAAAAAGTGCCTCACACACTCAGGAAAGCACTTTAATGTAACTGCATTAGAAAGCTGTCAGTTGCTTGTTGGGCAAACCAGACTTTTGTGCTTTAAGGATTATTGAAGCATTTGTTACACAGTAATTTGGAAATCATAATAAAACATTTCTAATTTTATTTTCCCCAGCAAACAACTAATGGATCTAGTGCATAGGAAGCCCAGACAGCATGCTATAGAGCCGTGAAATCTTCTTCATTCTCCTAATTGGAAGGGTGGGGGATCGAAGCTAAGCAATTTTTTATGTGTGTCCTTTCCAGAAATAGAATTTTCAAAGGCAGAGGTAGGAAATAACTTGGTATCTCTTCAATTTTTCCACTGCCTTAAACTCTTGATATGTTTGTGTAACATTTTAGTGTTCTTCAAATGATATGTTAAATGCTGCAAAGTGTCAGAACTCTAGTAGGTGACTTAAATGTTCTCAGTACTCCCCCATAACAGGAACCTTGGTAAAATGGCGACAGATGAAGAGATTAGACTTTACAAAATCCTAAAAGGGTGACTGGCAAGAAGTGTTTTGTAGAGGACATCCTTCAGCACTCTCCATGAGCCAGTATCTTACATTGCTGGAGAGAAATGAGTGATACTTGAAAAGAAAAAAAAAATAATTTCGGAATTGTCTCTTTAGGCTGGCTGACTTGTCTCTTTACTGTGTTATGATTTCCTTCATGTATTCTCTTTGGAACTGGAGAAGTAATCTGATCACAAGATTGTACACAAGCCTTTAGCAGCTGTTAGAGAGCTGATGTTGGATATGCTTAGGTCAAGATAGCCTATGATGGATCTTAATATTCATCAGTTAAACTTTAAATATAGATCTATAACTAAAAGAACAACATAGCCTCACATCATGGAAGGGAGAAGAAGAAAGTAATGAAGTGTGGAGATTTGCTGAATTTCTACCTGAAGTCCTGATTAAACCTGATCACATACCCCACCCTAAATGTCAAATGGTATTGTGTGAATTTTTGTTAAATTGGCATTCCCATGCATCTAAAATGTCACAGGCCTGAGGATACAGCAGTGACAAAAATGCACTAGGGAATTAGTCAATCTGTTGAATGGGTTTGCAACTGGAAATCTAGAGCACTTAGCTGCATCTGAGCAGAGGCTGATACACTGTTTGTTATTTACTGCCCTCAAAAATTTCAGGTAAAGTTCTCCTTTGAAAAACTCCTCCCAAAACAAGAAAAGCGCCCTATCTTGGGAAGATCTTTTAGAAACTGATACGTATCATTTTTCTTTGCCAAAAATGTTTGATTACGTCATATGTACCAAGCAATACTTCCATGCAAACTTGATTTCTAGAATTCTGAGATGAAGATGAAAATTTTCTTGTATTTTCATCAGTCATACTTGTTGGAACAGTTCTTCTTGAGCTAAGGGCTTTTATTGTTCAAACTTCGATATTAGATGAGCTGTAGCAAAGTTTGAGTCATAGAACTTGAGCACGAAAACCTCTGGACAGCATGTATGTTAGCTAAAGGGGACATAAACCCTTCACTTCAAAGGGGCAAGCATCAATACCTATGTTTAAATCTCTAAAAAGCAGTCTTTGGCACAGAGGACAGAATTAAAATTTGAGAGTGGAAACGCTACAATTCCTGGTCAATACACAATGGCTACTATAAAAAAAAAACTTTTTTTATTTGAATACAGAGCTTTTAGAAAATGTCATGCCAATTTCCATCCATTTTTTCAGTATGGAATTCCAAGTAAGTTAGACTTGAAAAGCTTGGAAATATTCTCTTTCACAAACTGTGTTTCATGTCAAATACTGTGATGAAACACAGTGTTGAATATGTTTATTTGTCCTGGTATTTTCAATATATGCTATTGAACAGTGGCTGTTGAGTTAACCATATGACACACAATGCAACATGTGACAGAATACAGTGAAATGGAGAATGAGATGGAAGTCCGGACAGAAAAGATCAAATACCTGATTTTATTTTTGAATAGCAGCACCCATGAGAGATTTCGTTAAGAGGCCATTGTGGTAGAGGGGAGGAGGAGGAGAGGAAGATAGAAGGCCCTGGAAGAAAGTGGAATCAAGTTTCTGAAAACTGCAGTCTTTACAAAGAATGTCCTTTAGAGACAAATAACATGCAGGTTTATAAAAGAGAGAAGTGGATTTAAAATTAAGAACTCAGAATACCAGTGAGCATCCAACAATGAATCTTGGCAAAGAAAAATACCTGTTGCTGTAGGAGCTCCAGTTGTGCCTTGAAAGTACAATGGAGAAAGGACAGAAGTGAAAAGACAAGTCTATTCTTCTTTCTATTCAGGAAAGGACCGGCCTTCCCTTCTGACAACTGTCATCTCGGTTTGTGCAGTGTAGCCCTTCATGAGACCTGGAAGGATGCTTGATGGTAAACTGTCTTCAAGAAAGAACAGTTCATTACAAAAAGCTTTAGAATTTGGGCCTCCTTAACAGCCTTTCAGATAAAAGGGACAGACCAGTCTTTCTTATATGATTTAAGTAAGACTGTGATCACTGAATAGATCTGCAGGATGGCAACAAGGACAGGGATTTATATAAGAGCTTTAAGAACTGACGTTTATAATTAATTAGTCAGCAGTGAATTGGTGGAGCATTGGGAAGGAGAAGTAAAGGATAGACCCACAGTGCTGCTTGCAGGTTAGCCTGAAGTGAAAGCTCTTGGGGTGTGGACCAAACTGACAAGAGTTCTGCTAAAAGGAAAGAAAAAGCATTAACCTGTGTTCATGCCTGGATTTAATTCCACAAGACACTGCAGGACCTAAAGCAAACCAATTGAGACCTAAGGTACATCAAGTAACATTTAACCAGTTGTATGTTCTTTTTATGACTTCTGTTTGTGAGGGAGATAAATGCATGTCTTAGGCAATAAAACATTTCCCCTGATTATAGCAAATGGTGTTTCTTTTCCCTCGCGGGATGTAATAGGAATATCAATGTTTTATATCTCATGTGAAAAAAGCTCAAGTTTGATAAAAAATGAAACACATTTGGTAGAGTTGTTCTCACAGGTAAGGTAAAGTACCATTATAAAAAGTCATGGGCAGAGAACCCTAAGTAACAAAGGATTAATTTACAGTGAATCCAAACAAATTTCTGCATACCACATCCAAAATCCAGATAAGCTTGGAAAGAAAGGCTAGTGATCAGGCTTTCATAAAGACCACTAAATCTCTAAGCAAAGGTGATGCCTTCTATCGAAGGTAACAACTGTCTTTATAGATGCAGCAAATGGAATTTTGAGATGCAGAGTTATATAAGGGATGGTGGTGAGGAAAGCATCTGAGACAGTGAGAAAACAGAAGAGAACCAGCTCAGAAAAATAATCTTGGCAAGTGTGTCCAATTTTTCTAACATTTTTAATCACTAACTTCTCTGCAGTTGTGTGGGTATCTTTGAAAGTAGAATTTGTCCCCAGTAGAGTTTGAATAGCATGCTAAGCAGATGTTTTATTTCAGGAATGTAAATATGTAAAAAGGATATGCCAAGATATTTTCTTTGATGTGGAATAATCAAATCAAAAGAAAGGGTGACACAAGCTTGCCTTTCCCTTCTGTCTAGTGAGCTGCACTTTTGCATTTAGTTGTGTAGTTTCTGGGGGAAAACTTTTCCAAGCCTGAAGGGTTTCCAGCACTCAAGTCTTTTCTCTTCCTGTGCCATCACAGAAGCAAACTCTCCCAATATATGCTTCCTGTCTGTCCAGCAGAGACACCTGTACTAGTGCAGCCAAAAGCCTCTTGGCTTGGGAGTTTGTCTTAAGGGAGGAATCCTCTCCCTCAGGTGGCTTGGAGTAGGGTCCTGTCCTGGGTTCAGCAGTCACAGTCATTTTTCTCCTTCTTAGTAGCTGGTGCAGCGCTGTGTTTTTGACTTTCAGCCTGGGAACAGTGCTGATAACACTGATGTTTTCAGTTGCTGCTCAGTAATGTTTACTCTGACCAAGGACTTTCTGAGTCTCCTGGTCTGCCAGTGAGAAGGGAAAGCCAGGAGGAAGCAGAGACAGGATACCTGACCCAAACTAACCAAAGGGGTATTCTATACCACAACACATCCTGCGCAGTAAAAAAACTACAGCACCCAAGATTCCCAGGCAGTCTCCCATCCAAGTACTGACTGAGCCTGACCCTCCAAAAACCATGACAGGTCCTCACCTCCAGGGTACCCACCTGCAAGGCAGATGCCCTCATGACCAGCCTGCTGAGCTGACCATTCTGGACAAGGCTGTCCACTGACAAACTCGTGTGTTAAACAGCAGCAATGGGAATGCCTCTGTGTGTGTGCGATGGAGGACTGCAACCTTCTAGGGAGCATGCTTGTGGGAACCTAAGGTACCCTAGTCCCTTCTGCAATCAGTGTTTAATTGTGTCAGTGCAGTAGGATAATGACAACAGGGGAAACTGAAAGACACATAAAGACTGTACTTTTTGTTTCAGGCAAAGGACCAGAAGTTAAACATTTCATGTTAGGTTTTAACAAATGGATATTTTTAGGAAAAGAAAAAAGGCAACAAATGAAGAATTGGCAGTGGGTCTTCTTAAAGATAGTTGTCTAAGTTTTCTTTCTAACACCCTAGAAATGTCGTATCTCATTGCAGTAAATAGAAATTTTCTGTATGCTTCTAGGGGAGCATGTGCTATGTTTGACAAGTTCTGCATATTCCTTAAATTTCCCATTTTTCTACCAGACTAATTCCTACTACTTCTTGAAGCACTGGTTTCCAAATAGTTAATTATAATTACAGCTATATGATGAGATTTTGTGTATATCAAGGCATCCCTTCTTCTGAATGCAGGTGTTTAGTGCTGTTTGAACTGCGATTTTGCTGCAAAATTAGGCAGAATAGTTTTTGCAGACATTTCTTGTGAAGCAAGAGTTGTTGTGGTAGGTTTTTTTTGGTGGTTTGGGGTTGTCTTAATTTTGGCATGGATTGTTTAAAAATACCATTTTAGTGTACTATTGAAAGAGAGCATGGCATAGTTTAGTTAGGGTCTGTCTGGGATGAAGCACATACAAAAAGCCAAGACCTGTGCTGATGGCAGCTAGCTCAGGTTTGGCATTTCAAATGCTGGCGTCCTTCAGTCCAGCCTTGAGTAGAGTCCAGCAGGCTGTAGCTGAAATCCTAGCCTTTTCTTGCATTGCTTTTAAGATATAAAGTACAATATTTCTTCTTCTTCTTTTTTTTTTTTTTTTTTTTTTTTAAGGATGTACTCTGTATTTTGTGGAATATGTGTGAAGTTCAAGGAACAGATTTCAGGCATTGTGCATTGGCACAATTTATTTTATTCCATGTTTTCTGTGTGCACCAAATTGGTTATGATGTGTTTTTACATTTGTGCTAGTTTACGTTAGCTGTAAATGTGACCTCAGTATGTTTATATAATGTACTGAGGCCTCTCAAGTTGACAGTTACCAGGATGTTTCTTGTGCTGTGCTACAATTGAGAATCACAGATCCTACAAGATAAATTTGTGTAGAATTTTGTTTATCTAGATGTTGTGAAATAGTTTAGCTTATCTCTTGTCATTTTTTTTCCTATGTCAGTTGGAAATTCTTCATTGGCAAAAAATTGTTTCTTTAAAAATGTCTGTCTTCCATTTTTGTGACAGTGAATAATTGTTTCCTGAAGATTAATGTTTATAGTCAGTAAAGTCGCTTCTGATGTCTACTTTCATGGACTTTTTCCAGGGAAGAAAAAAGAAAGAAAACCTTACAGAATTTGGCAATGTCCCAGAAGCAGCCACAAGAACAAATTTTAATATAAAAAGATGATAGTTATACAGAAGTATGGAGCCTCTGATTTTTACTAACATTATTGCATGCTTTGGGTTATGCTCATCTCCCTCCCTCCCCTCCAAATGCTAGAACTGAGCTAAACTAAACATTATCATATTTTTTAAAATACTGTGTTTTAACATACATCATGCTTTTCGGAACACCTAGCCTCCTTTAGGAGTACTAGTGTCTGAAAATGCGTTTCTGATAGCCTGCATTTTCAGAGAATACACGCTAAATCAGGAGGGTAAACATGTTTTACAAAACAGAGCTTACACTGCTGCTAAGTTAAAGACCTTTTTCTTATATTTTTAAATATAATGCCCATGTGTTAACATTTTTGCCCATTCAAATTTTTGTGAAATTGTGGGTGATGAAAACCAGTCCTCTTAGCTGTATTAATTTCTTACATTGTCTTTGAAAATCCTTTGTAAAATATTTATAGAATAAAAGGGATGTGCTAGGTTTACATGGTTACCAAACCTCCAAAAGTGCCAGGGTTGCTTAAACTCTGAAACTTCGCCTTCATTCTGTGCGTATGTATATAAATGCCAAAACAATGTAGAAGACTGCATCATAGCAATGTCACAGCTTCGGCAGCAAAGTCACATCAGAGTCTCGGAGCTTTGTGGTACCTTTGTAGTCACATCAGTATCACACCAGACAATAATCAATCCACAGTCGTGGCACACCGCGGACACTTCACATTCATAATGTAGTCACCTATTAGGATGATCATAGACATGCTAGAGTATAATTACTTACCCTCTAGTAAAATTGTATTTGCATCATGTCAGTCCTATGGATTAGAAGATTTTACTCAAATTTTCTTGGGTATGTTCCTCTGTAAATAGAGTCAAAATACTAGGTAGGAAAATCTCTTTATATAAATCTATTGTATTACACGTCAGTTCTGATTTTGTTTACAGAAGAGACATTTCAATTTCAAGAAGTTTACAGAATACTATAGTGATTTTTTTTTTCCTTCTTGTATCCAGTTGGATTTTTTTAAAATGCAAAATTTGTTATCAGAAATTACATATTTTATAAGCATTGGTGTTGAAGGCTTGAGATATATTTACATTTTGCAATTTTATTCAGAAATTAGAACTAGCACTGTTGTACCTAAATATTGTGCAGATTTACTAAAAATTAAAATAAACCATTTTTTTTTCTTAATGAACTTTTGAAACATTTGTCATTGGGAATTGCCCACCAAAATGTCATTCTGTGTTTTAATGGCAGTGTAAGTTTCATTGGCTACAAGTTCTGGAATATCAGTATAACTAATATTTGAACCACAGTCATGCAGTGTAATTTAGGATTGTATCGTCCATTTCTTTTCAAGTGCATGCAAAGATGAAATAGATACACACAAGATGTGTACAACGTACTCTGCCTCTCAGTGTGTCATCACAGGATGCGTGCTGTCTGTGGATCAATAGCAACTTGTTTTCTTTGTCTGTCTTAGGATTTCTTTTTGCTTTGCAATGATTTTATTTGAATCTGTGGCTGAGATTCCAGGAATACAAATGTTTGTTCAGAAATCAGAATAAAACTTTTTTTTTTTTTCAATGTAACTAGTGTGTGGAAACTTATGCATGTAGAACAAGACATTCAGAGCTAGAAGCTACGAAATATGGTATGAAGGAATTGATGAGAAGAGATGGAAAGCATGCTTTGTCTGTGTTTTAATTTATGTTGAGAGTTCAACACCCTGAAGCTAAAGCTGCAATTGTACAACATCACGTATGATCCACCAGAGTTCCAGCAGGTACACTACCAACTCTGGGGGAAACCTGTGCTAAGGATCAACTCTACCTTATCCTCCCTGGGAACAGACTTCATTCTTTTCCTAATGGCATTTTTTTTTTTTTTTCTTTTTCCTTTTGACTGCATAAAGTGAATCTCAGTTTCCCTGGCAAAGTCACATACAGTTGAAAAATACAATCATAGCTTTTGTATAAGGCTTTGAAATCTGCCTAAAAATGTAAACCAGAACCGCGTGTCTGTTAGAGCTCCACAGGGCAGGATGAAAAAATCCTAGCGAGAGGTCATCCTTCTTTATTAAATTACACAGATTTTGGGAGTTGTTTTGTAGAAGCCTTGTATTGTGTGGAACCCAATTTGCAGTGTCACTCTTTAAATCCTGTAGGTTTTTCCATGCAGTTAACTGTTCAGTGCAAAGAGCCGGGTTGTTGTTTGCCCTCAGCGAGAGGGTTGCTCTCGCCCCACGCTCTGTTCCCCTGTTAATGACTGGGGGTTTCATGTCTCCTCCATCTGTCCCAAGGGAGGAGCTCGTGGGAACGAGGGGGCAGGTCATTCTCAGCGACAGGCTTCTGGCTCAGGATCTCGCTCCTGCCAGAAATCTGTCTGAGCCTGAATCTGGCAAAGTTTAGGAAGCAGTGTTAAATGCACCTCTTTGTTCGAGGCTTCCACTAACGGCAGGCACAGGAATTTCACTTGGCAGTCGGTATCCTGGCTACCCTTTTCAGGGTACTTCTATAGCTGTTTCAATAGCAAGACAGGATATGGAGTGGGTTTTGTGGCAATTTAGGTTAGAGGTATATTATGTAAAATGCATCCAGGTACTGTGATAATTTTCCTTGACGATTTAAATCTATACGTGTGTGTAAATATATAGATATGCTAATGCTTGACTGGTTTCTAATTTTAATTGGGGAAAAAAGAGCCTTTAGTTTATATAATTTTAGAGAAGTATTAAGTCTTAAAAATATGCAGAGGAATAAGATCTGTGTGTAGGAGCAGCTTACAGACGTTTTATCATGATGTGTTTTCCTTTATTACTTTGGATAAGGGTGACAATTCCAAAGTAAGAAAAAAGTAGAGATTTTTGAAAACAAAATTTATTGTTTAGCCTTAGGAACAAATGTGAGAATCGGACATTTCATGTTGATTCTCCTTTATTTTCCTTTACAGAACACGCTCTGGATTTAGATACTGATTTCCATAGCCAAAATGTGTAAAAGTTTTTGAGCAGGACAGATTTTTTCCTATGGGTAGAAGCACAGTGGCATTTTGATACTGAACAATAGCTCTGAGGGTGCCAGAGCCTGTTTTGGGCATTAGCAGATTCCGTTGCCAGAAGGACTGCTGGTTTAGTCCTTTTCAGAAATGAGCTGATGTCTATCTCAGCAGGCAGAAGAGCATTGCCTGTAGGAAATTTACTACAGTGCATGTGTGAATTGAGGTCTAGACATAAAAATATGCCCTATCTATGGCTAGACACGGGTCCCACTGTTCCCCATCCCCCAGTCTATCTATCCAGTAACAACTGGATAAGTCCTCACAGCTCTTGTGGCGTAATAAGATCCTGAAAAGAGATGTGGAAAAGGAGGGGAAGAAGGAGAGACAAGTATGGGAACCTTGATGCTGCTGCTGTTGGCAGAGAGAAAATGCCACTGGTAGTCCTGTAAGACAGAGGTCAGACCAACATGAGAAGTGTTTAAAATTTCTGTGATGCTGAAGAGGATCTGCTTTAACTCTGCTGGAGGGGTAAAGGAAAAGGCAAGTGGAAGGAACTGGTCTTGGTGGCAGAGAGTTGACATGTCTGAAGTGCAAGTGAGCAACTGAGTTGGTGGCTTGATCGCTGAGAGTGGGTGGAACCACATTTATTTTCCTAAAGTTACAGGGGGATGATTTGGAAAATAACACATCTCAAGCTTGCATCTCCTGAAGCTCCTTTTCCAGCTTGGATCACAAAAGAAAGTTTGGAAATCAGAGAACAGGTTCTTGAACTGTACTATATCTAACCCATATGTTCAAAGTTGTCATGAGGACTGCAGCATAATTGTTCAGAAATAAGTATCTTTGGATGTCTTTAATCTTGAGGCATTCACCTATCAGGACACAAATGGTGAAATTGCAATTGCTGACTGTGCTTACACGTTCTTTAAAGAACATTTTGTTCCATGACCTATTCCTTTTCCAACAGCTTTTTGGGAATAGTACCTTGCTCTCATATCTCTGCTCTGCCAGACCCAAATATGTCCCTGGTCAAAGCTGACTCTATCCCTACTGAGGTCAGGTATCCAAAGGATCACAGAGTGAGAAACCACTTGTTTTGTCTGTGGCTGGCAAGGAGATCATGCTCAATCCTGCTCAGTTGAATTTCTCTTGGCATTTGCACGCAGGCTGCGCTATCACGGGTCTTTCTAAGGAAAGAAGCCTGATATCCAGGACACCAGGTTTGTCCAGAGGGTCCCAGGTTTTTGTGGGAGTGAAAGAGGTGTGTTGTCAATGCGTTTACTTACTTCAGTTAGCAAAATGCTGTGACAGTAATGTTCTTATATGTCAATATTCTATTTCATTTGTTCCAAAGAACCTGGAGGATTTCTTCTTTCTAATTCATCAGTACCTATTATTAGGTTGCCTTTTTACTAATTCTTATCCTGAGTAACAGTGATAACAAAACTTTTTACATGAAGCTGACTGTCTTACAACTTGACATTTTTTTTTCTGAATTATACATTTTAATTAGTAATAAGTATTATGAATAAAGATAATTGAAACACTTCATCACAACATATTTAATCCTCAGATTTGAGATGGACCCTGGGGAAAGAGTCTGCATCTAGACCTAATGGCATAAACACATCCTTGCTTTAATTGTCAGAAAACTATTTCATAGTTTTTGTTTTAGGGAGTCTTCAGTTATACACACATTTAGAATTTATTTTCTTTGACCGAAGTTTGTATGTGTGACAATGCAATTGCCTTGTTGCATATGTTCTCATCCTGTTAAATTTCATATCATTTCTCTAGGATCTCAGTCTAAAGGCTTTTTCTCTTATCATTCTTTGGGCTTAATTTTGCTTTGGGAAATCAAGCTCTGTGCTCTTTTTGTTTCATACCCTGTCATTTAGAATCAGACAACAGTAATTCTGGTTTTGGAATGTGCTTTCCGTTATCTGGCTGATTTTGATGGATTGTCATGCATTGGTTTGACTTTGTAGGGGTTGAATATAGCATTAAAATGTTTTGAGCAGTTAACTGAACAAACATGCCATGGAAACTAGAGAGAAAGGTCACTGGCACAGTGTTTAATGAACAAAGCTTTGCAGGGTTTTTTGGATTTTGTTTTTTGTTTTGTTTTTATTTTTAACTTGAGAAAAGGCTTTGAGATAGTGTATTGTAACACAGTTTGCACATCACTGAATTAGGTACTGTACACATGGTTAACGATTTATGGAGCCATGAGTTATTTAATCAGGTAATGCATATACTTTGTACGACAAGCAAGCAGATGAGAGCTCTGAATGGAAGAAATTGTTCATCCTCTGAATGACAAGCATTATATGCTGTGTTATCAGAAAATAGCATGACTTTTTCCAGCCAAAAGTTGTCATTTCCAGTGGCCATTGTCTCATCTGAAAACATCAATTAAGCAAAAATGTGTAATAAATAGTGCCTTTCATTTGGAGTTCGTTAAGCAAGGGCAAGGCAAAATAGAGTGATCTCAGATCTGTGGCATTAGGCCCTTGTGCTGTCATTGTCGTAAATTTCGTTGCTTTGCAGAAAGGACGCAGCCTGCAACAAGGCACTTGGTTTTAATACCTGCTGGAACAGAACATGTGTTCTTGCTATAGAGGAGATTTTAATCCTAATGAGTGGGAGGTGGTAGATAGCTGTAACGATGCGTTGTAGCATAGGATGTAAAGGGTAAGGATAACCAAAGGAAAGCATTGTACTGTTCACAACAGAGATGGCTCTTTCACAGTGTTGGCACAGCACTTAGCATACTGGGGCTGGTAGTCTGGATTGGAGTTTGCTAGTTACGTTAAAATGAAAGGCAAAGAGGAAGAAGAAAGAGCGTGATGAGCCTGATGAAGTAGGAAGATAAAGGAACTCTTTGAAGGCGAACAGAGGTAAGGTGAAGATGGGGGAAACAGAGCAAGTTTCAGAAGAGAGATATGATATGAGGAAGAACTTTGAACTTCTCACTGTTGGGGTAAAGCCTCAATCTTTAAAATTGTGTGGGACATAAAGAGGGGAGTGGAAAGGGAAGATCAGCTCTGGCTCTGCTACAAAATGCCCCTTTTTGACATGAGAGTAGTGAACATGAAGGAGCAGGATCTTGTCCCACTTGTCAGTGTCCATCCCAGGAACTAAAGCCACAAATTATATCTGACAGGATGACAAGAAATCCTTTAAGAATAAAAGCAGAGGCATTGTGTCAAACAAGGTGTTCCCAAAGGAAATAAAGCAGTATCACAGGATTGGATCCTTCCATGTACGCTAGAAGGGTACTGTCATGGACACTTGAGGGCTAATCACACTCAAAAGCTATGGATGTAACTAGGCACTCAGCCTTGCATAAACTGAGACAGTCTGAATAACGTGTTCTAGATGGGAGTAGTGTAGCCAGATCATTGCTGGGCTTTTGTGCACATCTAGGAGACTAGAAGCTTCATTGAAGTGACTGACTGTCACATACAGCAGCAATGGTATGCCTTTTCTTCAGATATGTGTACTTTTCCTCTATTCAGCCTGAGGAAAGTGTACAGTTTTCTCCAGTGCTGCTGCTCAAAGCAGCCCAAGGAGCAGTGTGCCCTGGTGGGTAAACTGGAGATGTGATGTAGAAATGCAGACAAGTGTGGAGCCTTCTTGGTGCCGCAGTGTCTCCCCATGCTCTGCTGAGCTGCCTGTACAATGCTGTGCTCCCTGTACCTTTTTGTGCGAGCTCTGGCTATTAACAGTCCTTTCAGGTCAGACTTTTCTCTGAATTATGAAAGCAAATGAGAAATAATCTGAATCTAAAGAGGTTTTTCTCAGAACCACTGGCACTCAAACAGGGTGAGGCCACTGTCTTTGCACTTTTTGTAAGGTCAGATTTTTCTCTGGGAGGAGAGGGAGGTGCCCCATCCTGTCAGGATGTCGTTGGTGCACATGTACTTCAGGAATGGTCAAGCTGTCTTGATGTTCTTCACAGAGTCTGGATTTTTTAAACTCCTGGGAAAGCATCCAGCTTTGAAGCATTCCCTGTATATGCAGATGCACAAGTCTTCTTTTCTGTTTCCAAAATCTGGCTTCAACAAAAATCTCTAAGGTTTTCTAGTTTCAAGTTGTACTTTTATGAATAATGGTGACTCAAATACTCCAAAGCAATTTTAAAGTTCTTCAAATCCTTTGAAATACTGCAGCCGGGTCCATGCAACTAGCTTCAGAAAGCCACATGAAAATGCAAATGTTTGCTTTCTCAACCAAAACTGAAAAATACCAAACATTCTAAAGGAGAAACAGAACAATATATTCTACTTTCCTTATGTATTTTATAAAAAATGCATATATAAAAAAAGAATATAAATTCTTTTAGGAGCAATTATTTCATAAAAGAAACATGAGTTTGCTTTGGCAAAGATGCCTATGATTTATGGTTCATTTTGTAAACTTGGCCAAATAATTTCCTTCTCCTTCATGATTGGAGAGCAGAGCTGTTGGGGGCAGGGAGTTACAGGATGGCATCTGTTCTTAGAGCAACAGGATTATGTTTATTCATGATTAGTTTATGCAGAAAATGCATCAAAGAGTTTATTTGAATTTTTGATAAATTTGCCTTGTAGAAAAGAAATATTTCTTAATTGGACCTTGTAGGAAAACTCTCAGTAATGGCAAATGCAAATGAGAAATAATCTGAATTTAAAGAGCTTTTTTCAGAACCACTAGCTCTCAAAGTAGGGTAAGGCCACTGTCTCTTCACTTTTGATAAAATTGTGGCTATTCTTCTCCCCTTTAATTCCATATGCATATTCCGTGGTGGTACAGCACTGGTTTAACATGTAGCTTCTCTAAGTATCTTTATTGAAAGTGGGAGATAAGTTTATCAGTATAGCGTTCAGTCGCCTTCGTTCCCTGCTTGCTTTTTATTGTTGAATGAGGTTTCATAAAGTGCCACTAACTATGCCATTTTCTGTATTTTTGACTCTATGTGAATTTTTGCAGAGAGGTAGGGAGAGAAAATGAAAGATTGACACTGGTATCTCCTGAAATGTTCCCTGTTCTTTTTAAGCAGCTTGATTTTCCTTATAGCATTGCCAAAAACCTAACAGATGATGTTTTCAGGATCAGAGACAGGAAATTGAAATGTTGCTAATGTCTGTAGCACTTAAGTCAGAATTCTGTAAAGAAATGTGCCATGATTGATCTGATTAATCTTTTAGATGGGTGATGAGAGAGAAAGAAACTTCTCCATCATGCTAAATTTTTATATTTATGCAACTGCTTTTTAGGCAGTGAGCTTAGGTGTCCTTGTAATGTTCTGACATGGGTGACTTGTACTCTGCAGTTTCAGTTGAGCTGACATCGTCCTTTCTGCCACAATTTTCTACATTGGCCTCGCTGTTACAGAACCTTTTTTAACAGCTCTCTCCTGTGAGCAAAGTCCTGTGAGATCGTTTGGGAAATATAAACCAATGTAGCAGACAGATATGCTGCTGCTGTGCAGAGACTGTCCACCTGCTGCAAGGAGATCCTCGGCCTTTACTTAAATTGAGGGTTTGTTGCCAGAAGGTTTCAGGATATATCTCATGATTCTCAAGATTAACTGCAATTGTGAGTGAACACAGACGCTACAACTGAGCTGGGGAAGCTCTCATGTAGCTGGCATGATCTGCAGCAGACTTGCAGATCAGCCTTCGTTCAGTTTACCGAAGCTAGAAGACCTGGTGCTTGCGCTTGAAGGATTACAGTCCTTCCTAGGTTTCTTACTACCCTACTGAGGCAGGAGAGCAGGTACGTCTTGTGCTGGTGCCACCAGCTGCAGCACAACTGTTACAGAAATTCTGGTCTTTTTTTGTAACTTGGATGAGCAATTACCTAGTGGGTATCACACTAGGTCTTTCCAGCCCTGTCTTTAAGCTGCAAGGGGTACAATACTAGATAAATAGAGCTAAAGATGCTTTCCTTTTCATGTAAATTCTTGTAAATTCTTGTAAGTTCTGTCTCTCTCTGGGCAGATACCAGAGGGCAGTATTAAGGTGCATATGTAGAGACATATACATATAATTTATTATTTCTTTAGCAAGACCATGGACCTTTAGCAAGGATATCAGAAAGCCAACATAATGAGCTGCAACAAAGGAGGAGAACTGGTTAGACATTACAATAATATAGTTTCATTTTGGGTGGAAACAGGCTATTTCTATCATTCTCTAAACTAGTCAAAAAGCAATAAATGAATTTGTTACCAAAAATCAGAAAATTCAAAATATATGATAAAGTCTATTTTGTTTTTTCTTATTGGGAAGCTGCTAAGTGAACACCCAGAACAACATACATGCATAGTAGGCTTCCATGCAGTTTGAATTCCATGTTATTCCATTACATGTTATTTGTCCGGTACCTAGAGTGCCACGTAGAATTTAAGGAACATATTACAATTAATTATATCATGTTGGAATAAATAATTTCCTAAATATACACTCTGTCATGGTGGCCACTGATAAGGAATTTAATTTGAAATTCAGCTCTTGGCTTCTGAAAAATCAGCTTTAACTAAATTGCCGCAGTCATTACACGTTGTAAAGCCTCTATATTTCACACTTCATTTTCTAGCCAAATGGATGACAGCCCACTTCAAAGGGAAAGCAGTAAACCTGTGGTCAGAGTGTTCACCTGAACAGCGTGTTCTCCCTGGATCCCATGTCTGGCAGTTGCACACATTTTGAATTCCTGCAGGTTTGCAATTTAATTGGTCAAAAATCAAAGGATGTCCAGTTGAACTGTACACCCTTATAACAGGGTCATTGATTGGGGGATATTGTTTGATGCTCCACCTTTCCTGACATTTCACTGTTGCACAAAAATGGGAAAGATGTTTCAATGAGCTTCACAGACTGGAAATATTAACCCCAAGTGTTCAAAAGTTGTGAATGTGTTGTTTGTATGGAAGAGAGTTTTAGAGGTCTACTTGTATACCTACTAGAGGCTATACTGCAAGAAGAGAAAATAAATTTGTACCTTGTCATAGTCTGTAATATCAACCCAAGTACTCAGATCCTCATTGAGCCCATGTGAATGCTGTCAGTGCCCGGTAGGACTTTGTCATGGAATACAATATAGTAAGCATACAGATATTTCAAACTCCAGTGGCAGGATCTACATGACACTCAGCATTTCATGATCAGTTTTCTTTGCTGAGCACACCTCCATAGGAAGTGGTCCCTGAGTACTTCCTTTGATTTTATTTTCTTTTATATATATATATATTTATGTTGAGATTTTTGAGGGAAATACGCAGATATGGAAGGTAGGAAGTGTTCAAAAGAAGACTAAAATCGTGTTAGTATGAACCTGTATGGAAAGCTAAGGTTTGTTACTGCCATGAGGTTTACTACCTAATTACTTTGGACAATTTGCTTAAGTCACATCTCTTAAAACAGAAGCATCTTTTGGGTATATCCTGTTCTGGTATACATGGGCAAAATGAAGTTGGTGTAGCTGAAGACAGGGGTTCCCAACTCTCTCTTCCTTGCTGTCTTTTTCCATGCTCACTCCCTTGGGCCGTGGCAGTGCCACAGCCTAATCTAGACTGAGCAAAAGGCAGTCATCAAGTCATGCTGAGGTTAGAGGAACACTGAGCTCTGCCCCACCTTTCTGATGCCTTTACTGATCCTATCTACTGAGAGAGAATGCAGCAGGAGATTTTTGCCACTGGTGATACTGTAATCAAGGCCGTGCTGTCTGGGGTCAGAGTGTCTAAGTTATGGTGTGTGTGATCAGTAAATAGTGAATTGGCAGAAGAAATGAAATGTGAAACTTTGCAGCAGTTGGCTGTGTACTGCTGTTTCACCAAATGTCCCCTTTCAAAGTGTGGTGCTGTCTTGTTTTTATTTCAATTCATGCAGTATTTGTGTCAGCACATGTAGTGTGCAGCTCATAGAAAGGGAAATGCTGTATTGCTGTGGGAGCTGTGTATAATGGCTATGTAAATTGAATTTCAATGGAGACCAAAAAACTCTATTCATTTCTATGTTTATTAGGGTTTTTTTCTTTCCCTAAATCAAACACACATATTTGGAGCTGTGTCACAACTGGTAACAGCATTCTCTGGGGACCTCAATGTCATGTGCAAATAATAAGGACATTGTCACTGTTTATCTGGCGAAAGATTGATAATTCAATACCTTTGGACTTGGCTTGGCAGGTAGGATGCAGGAATTTTTAAACTGCTTCCATCACAGAACTGATTTGAGCTGGTTATTGGTAACACTGTTCATATGTAAATGCCTGCTTTTAAAATCACTTGTGTTCACAGAGGAACCGTCTGCTTCCCTTTCTGAAAAAAGCAATGAAAAAAACCCCAAACACCCGACAAGAGGAGATTGATCCAGATAATCAGGGAAGGATGGTTATGCTAGAAAGTATGAATACTGAAGACTCTTAGTCATTGCTCATACCAAAAGCAGTAACATACATTGTTTTTTGTGTATGTGCCACAGGAATTGGCCACTCAAATATTATTTTTCTCCTCATATTTATAGTTCCTCTCCTTTACTCCTTGTTCAGACTATTCATGAAAAATCTGAAGTGTTACATAGTAGCAGGTGCTGGATATTCCTATATTTCATTATTTTTCAGGTCTGTACCCAGCACTTGGTCCTTCTGAATTTATAACTGTGCTGCTTAGTATAGCTTTCACATATCTACCCAACCATGGGCTGGGAAGTGCATTCCTCTCATGCACTTCCCCTTTTTTCTAGCTCCCCATTTCACAAACAGGTGTTGAAACCTGGCTTGGCACAATATCATTATTCTGTAGCAGGTGTCAGTGGAGAGTTTTTATATTTCAGGACCCCTTGACCTTTCTTCTGGGCATACGTACAGTGTGTTAATGATGAACAATGTCCACACATCAGCACTAATTCAAACTTGAGCTCTTCCAGCGTTTGAAATATGCATGGATAAAGTCTGTGCAGATGGTCCTGAATTTTAATATATAAAAGTCACAGTAAAACAAAGTTGACTTTAAAAATTCTGCAATAAATCACAAAAAGCTGAATATGGTCCTTTGGATATCTTAATTAGATGAATTTCTTTCACTTAATCAGACATTCAAAGTCAAAGGGACAAAAGACACTGCCTTTCTTAGACGCTAAGGCCTGAATAATGTCTCAGTGGTCAGAAGAGTTGATTAAATTATTTGCTGTCACTCACATTTATATTTGATTGTGTTCTTTTTCTGAATAACAACTTGAACATCAGTGTTTCCATTTTTTTATCAGTCACAATCAAGAATATTCCCACAGCTTTATTTCTGGGCTTCTTGCTGCCACGCAAGGATTTGGCATCATGTACTTCTACATAAAAATATTGAAGGAATGGTTAGTTTGCAAGCTGAACATTGCAGATAGGAAATAGCAGAATCAAGATTATCCACATGAATCACTTTTGTAGGTATCTCTGGTAGGAATTACCAGTAGTAAGAAGGGCAGATGTGATGACATGGGGTGTTCTCTGGGCTTGGAGAGGTGCATTGCATTCACTGTGTGTTGTTCAGAGCTCTGACCCATGAGTGCCAAAGCTTACTCAGAGCACAATGGAGGCCTTTGGACTTAAGGAACTGGACACCCAAGGACTCCTGTTTAGCACATGGAGGTGGCACTTTTAAGAAACTTCACATATGGCTAAATTAAGAGGAAATGAATAAGTGTCTGTCTGCTTCCGCGTTATCTCTGTGCTGAATTCCCATGCTTCTTCTCCAGATCTTCCAAATGTTCAATATTGTTTTAAAAAAGAGGTTTGTGCTGGCAATCTCTGCAGATTTTTCTGAACTTACTGAAAACAGCTTTGACATTTTTGCTGAAGTGGGATGTCTTCTCGTTTGTGTTTTATTTTGTTGGGATTTTTGTTTGGGTTTGCTTTTTAAATTAAGCCAGAGGTAGGATTGGAGCATGGAAACATCAGTTGCAGCTATAACAGTTTTTAGAGAACAGGGAAGGGAGAGAGACAGAAAAAGGATTTACAGTGGGGAAGTATTAGGACGGATTGACTGTAGGTGTCACTGTGAACTGTGCCTGTAATTCTGAAGCTCCATTTTCCCTTTTTATTCAGTGACCCCCACTTCCTAGCATTCCTCCTCTCTGTTTCCCCCATCTTTTTTTTCTCGCTCTCTCTTCCTAACACACATGTGCACGTGCAGAGAAGTGTATTACAGATAATAGCTGGAAGCAAGGAAATTACTGTGAACATTAGAAAACTTGGCATTGATATAAGTTAATAGATACTTAATAAAAATGCTGGTTAGCTGAATAGTGTTAACTGAATAGATGTGTGATATCTTGCTTATATGAAGACCTGGAATGCAAATGAGCAAAAAGCACCAACACAATAGGGAAGCTTTCTTTTGTCCATTTGTGTATGGCTACAGGTAAGAGCAGAAGCAAACACTAGCAGACAAGATACTCTTCCAGTTTTGCTAATCTGGATTGGGCAGAGGCAGGACTTGCTCATTTTAGGTATTACAGGCTTGGTTGCAGGCATGAGGGGTTCTGGCAGACTTTGTATTTTCCTATACTGATTCCTCCAAAAACAACCTCTATCTCTTAATGCTTTCTCTTCACTAATATTTAGTTAAGTTCTCAATTTAGAATTTAGAATACTCTCCTATAAAGTCCACTTAGAGAATACTAACTAATGACATACAGCAACATCTTCAAATACTTTTGTGCCTCAGGATAACAGACTACAATGCACCCTCCAAAGTAGCACTTAGAGGCTGTATCAACATATCCTGTCACCTTGCAATCTTTTATAGCATAGCCCTGGGAATGTGCAGGGAGATAACATGCAGAGGAATAGAACAAAGTCTGCTGGAGTCACACTCTCCTTAACGTGATGAATTATCAAGATGCTGTATATTTCCTGGTGAGGTCCCAAACAGATGAACTTCTGTAAACGAGCAAATTTAAATGCCTCTTATCGCACATAGGCAGAATGCTGTTTTCATGGTGTTACTAAGAGTGTGATGTCACTTTTAAGTGACTGTGCAGTGATCAGTACTTCAGCCCTAATTAGTAAAAGTAGTAAGAACCTTAGATTTAAATCATAAACAGAAAAATGGGTCATCTAATATTTCATTCACCCTCCTGCCAGCCCAAAATTATTCCTTGATGTGTATATTCTGTTGTCTTGTATCAATTTAAATTTTCTAAGCAACAGCTTCCATGACTTCATGCTTTTTCCTTTTGTGTTTGCTTTTTTTAGTGGGATTCAGCAGGATTCTCCTGAAGAACAAGGGCAATTTTTAAAGCTGCTTTGTAGAACTCCATTTTCTTTTTGATGCGGGCTCCTCCAACAGTGCTGAATCTCAAATTTTTGTAGCATCCTGTGGAAAGGATGTGGAAGGCAATCTTCAAAGTACAGATTCTACTGGCAAATCTTGCTGGTTGCTAGATGCAACTTCTAAACCATCTTTCCTTGGTTTTCATCCTTGCCTGATGGCTGCATCACGTACTGTATGTTCAATATGATGATGACTCTGAGATGCACCCTGTCACTAATCTAGTTGCTCGTGGCTGCTGTGATTATCCACTGTCTCTATCAAATTACTCTTGGACAATGTCATCGGTGTAGTCTCACCTCTGAATGGAACAGGAAAAGTCTTTTTTTTCTTTTTTTTTTTTTTTTTAATCGGGATTAAGCAGTCAGATCTGATGACACTTCACACAAGTATAGTTGTTTGAAAACATACTGTCCTTTCAATCACCGTAAGTGACAGCGTGCACAGTGTGCACTCCACTGATGCCATGGCTGCCTTTGATGCCTGCTCTGACATGCTTTAAGATAAATAGTTCAGAGAAAAATTCTTTAGAGTAGCAAACTACTTTTGCCAAATGGTTACCTCTGTATAGTTATTTTCTTCCACTTTTTTCTTTAAAAGGAAAATATAACAAGTATTCAACTGGGGGAGAGTTGAGTAGCTCCTTTCTAGGGTGAATATTTTTTTAATGGTGACAACCTTAAATTCCCATGTATTTAGAGCAAAGGAGGGGGTGTGAGGAAATATGTCTAAGCTCCCTGCTCCCATCTCTTTGCCCAGTTTCTCTCTCATGGATATTATAGAGGCTTGAGTGGAAGTTTGGGATTTTTCAGTATGTGGCAGACAGCTAGTGACAAAAACAAACTGCAGAGCTGGGCAAACTACATGATTGCATCTCCTTAATTTCTTCTCTTATGTTGTCCTTTGGGCAATGAGATGGGGCGAGATAAGCTTTACAGGCTGTACAACAAGGAAGAAATGACAGTGCTTGGCTGTGGTAGGGCCTTGTGGAGAGTTTCCTTTGAATATAAAGCTTGCTGGCAGGTGAGGCGCCAAGGGGGCTGAGCACCATGGGTCCCAGTCAGAAAGAGGCGGGTGCAGAGCAGGGGTAGAGCACCAGGAAGCAGTGGGGATCAGTCGGGTTACACTACAGACTGGTCAGGGAGTGGGAGAGACATGAGAGAGGGACCAGCAGTGTGTGTCTCCTGTTTGAGGAAGGACAGCACACGAGGTGTGGTATGGGTATGTAGAGGAGGAGCATTGATTTAAGCCAACTTTTCAGCATCCCAGATTCAATGACATTGTCCCAAGTGATAGCAGTTTCTCATGCACTGCCTGTATCGTATAGTAAGATGGCCTGTGGTCGTTCCTGCTCCTCAACTGGTCTATGTGGTCATTGCAACAGAGACTGCAAGGAGACCAGAGTGGACCTGCACTGATCTGGGGCAGGTGTCAAAGTCTAGGGCAGTGTTTGCTCTGCCTGTCCTGAGTGTTCACTGCTGGGGCTGTGGGACAGAGGAAAGGTCACTTCCAAGAGCTGCAAGTCTTAAAGTTCTGGGAAAGAGCTATCAGCTATAATGTATTGCATGAGAGACATAAAGGTGAAGAAGATCTTTCTCTGCAGGTCTGGTGAAGTGTTGTATGGCTTTTGTAACCCATATTTGCTCTTGCAGGAGAGTTTAGGGATGAGGAATGTTTCCAGCAGGGGAAATGGAGATGAAGAATCTTACTGGAAAATGTTCTTATTCATAGCAGAATTTTTCAGTATTTTTTTTTTCCTATAGTATTTTCTGATGCTAAGCACAAGTAATGCAGCATTTAAATTCTCTTCATATCAGATGATTCACTGAAGGTCAGGTCTCTTGAAGTAATATTTTCTTATCTGCACCTAATCAATCATGTCATATATAAAAAGTAGAAGCAGTTGTATCAATGCTTTAGTACGATGTAGGAATATTAGACCAATCAAAATAAACTAATCACATATTAGAAATTATTTTGAAGTGATACTGCAAAAAATAAACACAAGCTACCAAATCACACAGATAAAATAATGATCATCGGTCATTAGAATGGAGATAGTTGCAGGGTTTTTTCTTCTTCTGGGATATTTAACTGGCTGGCTTCTAATATTTCTTTTAATGTTTGCTTTTGCTTGGCAGGAATGTGATAAAATTATGCAAAGCTATGATTCACATAGAACAAATACAGATTGCAAACTATATAATGTTATCCCGTCTTGCTGTTTATAAAGCAATGAATATGCCTGTTAACTGTGTACGCTGATGATTTTTTGCAGCTGGCTTTATGTCTTGATGGATGGCCTTTACTTTTCCTAATTATTATTTTACACAAGCAAATAATTTACCTTGATAATCACAAGCAATCATCAAGAAAGACCCTTGGTAGGTGTTGGCATATTGTACTGTTCATATTCAGTAAATAGCCTTTATTCTGTTTCAGGTATGGTTTCTAGGCCTTATACATTGCTCTGCACAGAAATAACATGAATCAAATCAAGGCAAATGATCTCATTTTTTTATATACGAATTTTCATAAAATCGCAGGCTGTTCTGGTTGCTGGTACAGGCCTGTTGGTTAAGTGGCCTAATGCAGCCGCTACTGAAGACTGACTGAAGAAATCAGATTCTTCTCACCAGAGCAAACAATTGTCAGCCTTATGCAGTCTTAGGACTTGGAGAAAATCTGATAGTTTCTCAGTCGGTGTGCCCAGAAGGGTGTTGTATCCAAGTGGTCAGTTTGCTCAGGCATAGGCAGTTAAGCAGAAGCATGTGGAAAGGCTTGCTCAGTTTCTTCACTACTTGAGTACTTCTGAGTGTCTTAAGGTTCAGACTCTGTTTTAAAGCACTTACAATAGAATGGCAGTGACTGAATTGCTGACAGCATAGCATGCAATCTTGCTCAAGAAGTGTAGCGTTAGTCCAGAGACAACATGGGGTAGTTCGGAGACACCTGAGCTGTTTCAGCAATAACACTGAACTTTCATGCTTCAGCTCTTTCTGATACAGCTGCTTGTTTCACAAACAGGTGTCTAAAACTGCTGGGAAAGTCACTTCAGCTGCAGACTGAGCAGAAGTCTACTGATTTTCAATGTAATGGTACAGTGTCAAGTAATAATGTGCATGTTACTGTCAGTTGGGAATTGCAGCTTGGGAGCCCCTGATCTTTGGAAATGAGAAGACCTGTGCCTTGGGGGAGCTTGGAAAGAAACCTGCTGGAGGGCGCCCTTTGTTTCACTGTGTTTTCCCTCTTTGACTAGATATGCAGTAGCTAAGACAGGTAGCAGAGGGACTAATTCTGCTCTCTGTGTTACAGGATTTTTTCCAGTTGTTTTCAGCTCAGGAACAAATGCATTGTTTTTTCCAGTGAATACATAGATATGCCACAAAACCCATTCTTTCCTCAGAATTTGCTGCTGCTCTGCATTTCTGCATAAGGGTGAATATAATAGCCATTTGACATGTTGTAAAGAATAATGATACCCAGAGGGGTTGGTAATTTATGTTGGGTAGCAGGTGGTATCATTTCCTGGTTAGTCTGTACCCTAACTTGTTATTATCTATTGCCATCAGCAGCCAGAGTGACACCTACAGAGGAGACCTCAGAGCTCGCAGCAGGAGCCAGAGTTGTTCCATATGACCGTAGATCGAAGGAATTCCTACCATCCTTCATACTGAATGTAACATAACCTTTGATAACGTTGCAGGCAAGGCAAGGCATGACTCATGTTGTTGACTTTCCCCTCTTGTACATGACATTTTAACAGGTTGTGCTTGACAGAGAATGAGCTTCTACTTACTTTTGTCCACTACCATTATGCCTCTGACTGAGTCATATATAGCATACCATCTAAACCTCTACTTGTCCCTAAGGAAATATTTTTTTACCACAATATTTCTTTGGTTTGGCAAATCTACTTCATTGCTTGTTTCTGAGAAAAGCACCCCATTGGTTTGGGAGCTGTACACACACATTAGGGACAGAATCTTGCTGTGACAAGCATTTGCCCTTCAAATAAGAGAGAGAGGAAAATGTTGCTTCCATTTTGCAAATAGAAAATGGATGTGATGAAGTGGTGAGATCTGGGACAGAGCAAGAAGTTGATCAAGTTCTTGGAAGAGCCAGATATAACAGCCTTAATCTTACCAATCTGGTTCTGTTGCCTTAGTTTCTTTAAAGTTCTTCCTGAACTGTTGCATTCCATATATAACTCATCACTGTCCTAAAGCTGTAGTACAATCTCCTCTGTCCTGTGAATCTCTCTCTGGACTCCTGAGCACATATTTGAAATCTAGATCCATAGTTGTCTTTGATCTTTGAGGTTTTCTCAGCTCCTCCTATTTGCAGTTTCAGCTTTCTCACGTCTTTTCTTCCAATTCTTCAATGCCTCCCTAATCCTTAGATTCTTACTTTTTCCCCTCTTCCTTCCTTACCAGTCCTGGTAGTACTGACTTTTTTGTCCTAACTGGTGTCATTAACTTGTTTTATCTCTTCTCAGATCCCACCTACTTTCTCTTTCCTCCATGTTCTTTGGTTAATTTTTAAAAAGTATTTTTCTGAACTGCCTCAGAATGTAGCCACTCTTTATGTCATTCACGTAGTTTTTCAGGTGAGAATCTCAGCAACTGAGCTCCTGCAGGTTTGTTCTAATCCAGTTTACTTATCTAGAATCAAGCTGTAGCATTTTCTTGGGCACAGGTCCAGGTCCATCTATGTGATCCTGAATTGAAGGTTCTTACAGTAGTTGTCTTTCTGCTTCTGTGTGGTTTCTGTGCTGCATGTATCTGCTATGTATGGATATCCAAGCTAGCCCCAAACAAGTGTACTCTCTTGGTACTAGAGTTCTGCCTAGCACCACGTATGGCTGTAGTGACTAAATTATTTTGTAGGTGAGACTATGTATTCCTTACATAGTTGTAAAAGTTTTATCCTACGCTTGGATTCTTGACATTTGCCTTTTGTGGCTGTTAAGATACTCGAGGTGATCTTTCTTTTAATCCATAGGCTGGAAATGTTGCTGAATGTGTTCAATATTTCATGGGCTTTTTGATGATTTTTTTTTTCTTTTTAGAAGGTTTTTCTTAGATTTTTTTAAGGAAACCATCGAAAGAGTGATTAAAGTTAATAGCAAAGAGTTCATGGTGACTGCTATGGGTATCTTTACTTTTTTTCCTTTGCAACTAGAAGATAACATTACCAGAGCATTCACAGTTCTCCTTGGTGTCATCCTTTCTGTTGGCGTTAATTAATTGCTGACACATTAGTGGCTGTTATATACTTAAACTGAGTCCTACATCCTGAATGCTCTAAAAGTATTTTTACAAAGAGTGATCTAAGACAAGAAATGAGGAGCACTAATAATTCCCTAGGAGTACAAGAAAAGTAGTGGCCACTGTGGAATGTATTTCCCCTGTCAGGAAGACAGGATGGCAAGTTTCACATCCCACTCTTAAAAATAGTGCCGTAGTGTTACTAATGTCCACGTGCATCCAGGAGCTTTTAATGCCATATGCCACTGCATGGATCCAAGTGGACAATCCATGGCTGGTCATTGCCTGGTTCACCGTGTGAGGATGAGATGTATCGTGTGGATGTTCCCATACTTCTTCAGTTGTGCTGTAGGAAAAGGAATACTTTTATGTGAGCTAGCAAAGAGGAGGAGAATGTTATTTGTGATCAGACCTTATCCTGGACAGTAGTATTGAATTGTCTTTTCATTTGGTACAGTTTCTTGTGGGATTAACTGCTTTTCTAGACTGAGATGTTAAGGAGGCTTGCCTGGGCATTGGGATATGCTTGACAGGCACAAAATGTCTGTGTGTGAAACATGCTGAGGCTGCATGTTTGAGAAGTATCATTCATACACAGAAATTCTGGGATATCATACAGGAAGAGCTGGACCATCTTCAGGCCTGGAAAATTAGAAATGGGGTTATATTTGTATGAAGGATGCAAAGTCAAATGACATTTAATTTTTTTTTCTATATGCTTATTAACTGGCAGTGCCAAAGGAAAAAGAAATGCGTCGGTATTTCACAGGACACATTGTGAAATGGCCATGTAAAAGGCAAATGTGATTTTAAAATGTTTCAGATGAAACATTTCTGTTGATGACAAGAACGTGTGAGTTTCATTGTACAAGTCCCAGGTGTATAATTCTGAGTATTTGTGATTAAAACAGAAAGCAGAGATGCAAAGAGGAACCTGATTTTGATTAAGAGAACAGAAAAAGTTTCTTAATGGAAGAAATAATTTAAACTGATTTGCTTAGCTTAACAAATGAAACCCATAAAGATTTTAGTGACTAAAATCAAGGAAAAGGGAAAATGACTAGTAATAACAGTGACTGTGAGTAAACATGCACCACTTAGCCTTTAGAGGTTTCTTTAATATCTTACCCAAAGATTATGCTTTCCCAACAAGATGGTAGCAACAGAGAACCAGTTCTAAACGTTACAAAGCGATTATATGAGTTTGCTGCTGCTCCTGGAACCTAAGTGCAGGAGAAGCCATTCATTTCTGCATTCTAGTGTCATAAGCAGTTTTAGCTTAATTGAAGGAATCCATAATATTCCAACACTTTTTATTTTCTAGTATCTCTTTCTGTGGATTGAATAATGAGCTTGAATTTTAATGTCAATTTAGGGGTTTTCAAGCAAACCCTTATGAGGTTCTCCAATTTACCAGAAGCAACTGAATGAGCTGTTCAGTTTTGTCTCGTATTCTGCTTTAGTTTTCACATAAGAAGTACTAAATTTTGTACCAAAGTCAGTGAAGGCAGCCTGAGTGCGTACTGATAATACAGTTCCCCGCAGAGACCTCCTGTACCCCAACTATCTGAATTCAGCTGTAATCTGTTTTTCAGTTTGCATTTCTTAAAATTTGATAATTCCTGGGAGAATTTATTACCTAATTCTGATTGAATTGCAATGTGAGTTGGATGAATAATTTCCTTGGACTTGTTTGAAAATCTCAGGTTGTTATTCTAATATTATTCATAATACTGCATGTGGTTTTGTAGCTAAAAATCTGCAATAAGTAAATTCCTGGAATCATATTAATTACAAGAATATTTACATAGTCATAAACAAAACTCATACTTGTATTATGTTGTATAATTTTTAGAAAAGTAAGACTGAATATTAAGAAGTTGCTCACACTGGTTTACATAACAGCTGCAGATCATACAACAGCTGTAATTACTGTAGGACTGAACTTCAAAATGAGAGAAGACAAAAAAGTTGTGTCAAAGGACATAAAAAGCTTTGAAGTTTCAGGGCCTGATTCTGTAAATTGGTCAAGAAAAGGTGAATGGCATTTATCATAAAGCAGACTAATTTTCTGTCTGACTTGTCTGCAATTACTGTTTTTTTCAACATTATGGATGAGAATAGGAAGTGTGTATGTCAAGGGAATTGTATTCCTTTGGCAGAAAGGTAATAGGTGCTTAATCTGTAATTTTATTGTTGTGGGACTTGCCAGTTCTAGGGTCAAAGCAGCGTGCTAACTAGTGGGAATGGAATGGAAAAGGAAGGTAGAAAGATAAAAGAAAGAGATGAAATCAATAAGAAAAGGTTCAAAACATATGTCTGATGAGCTTTTTCTAGTAGGTAACATTGTCAAAGAATACAACTGAGCTGGAGGGTAGCATGCTGCTTTTCTGTCCAGTCAGTTCACTAGAAAAGGCTGTATTTGATTCAAAGTCCTGTAGAGGCATCTGAGAGATGCCATTTTCCACGATGTACAAGAAATTCTGAAGAAGTTAAAATGCTTATGGTGAACTAGATTATGCTGCATTCTTCTCATTAACACGGGGACTGGCAGAATTGGATGGTCTCTCAGTCCTTGACTTTTCTGGAGATTAAGGTATTTCGCATCATTTGGTGTGAAAATAGTCCTGGTCTCTTCAAGGGAGGATAAGACAGTGGATAAATTACCACCATGTGCTAAGAAGCTTTGTAGTTTGCAAGTATTCAAAAGGGCCTACTGTAAAGTGTTTGTCGCTTTATTCACATTTTGTGATATCACCTGATAGCATTTTGAGGTCAGAACAGTGCAACCACTTTGTTCTGGATTTGCAGAGAGGGTGATCAATTTTACCAATGGCAGTGGAATTCTTCCTACTGAATTTGAGGTGTTTGTGGAAGTAAACTACATGAGGTCCCCTGTCATCATTGCACAGCCCAAGGCACTTTGAGAGCAGAATTTGCATTGCCTTATAAGTACTGCTTTTGAGATTAATTACCTCTGGTGCTGTTTGGAAAATGCACTTAGATTAGACACCTAACTCTCAAAGGGCTGAAGTTAGGCAAGAAGAATCCAGCAATGCCAGCTGATTCCTCTAAGACCCATGGGATGAGGACTGGGCAGCACTCACCACAGAGTAATGCTGGATAGATCCTCACTATTATCTATCCTTTATTGAAGGAAATACGTTACCCAGACTCTGCTTGGATCATGAGTAAATCCAAGTCTTCTATATTCTTGGACCTCTTTTGTTCAGTTCTATGTTCTGCACAGAACGTGCTTCTCAGAGTAAAAGGCTACTGATCTGTGGGCTTGGAGTGACCCAGGATCGGAGCAACAGTTTTTTCCCAACTGCAGTGGGAGGTGAATTCAGGGCCTGTTTGAGAACCTGGCTTTACATGCAGCTCAGGTTTAGGTAGGGGAACCTTCTGTAGTGCAAGTCCTCTGTGAAATTAGGTGACTCTATGTTGAAAGAGGCAATTTTTTGATTAAAAGAAAAAAAAATCTGATAAAAGTATGTGTTTGTTTTTGGAGAACAGCATGACAATGCATATCGTTTTTATCTGTCAACAGCCATCACCTTGTCAGAGTTTGGCTGCTGTTGATTTATTACAATCTATGTGAATGTATAATTGGTAGGATGGTCCTCAGATCTGCAGAGGAGAGGCACAAATTTGGAAGCCATATGTCCCATGGTAATGCGCTTAAAAGAGAGATAATCACCAAATTGCTGAGGAGCCCTTCAACTCATTACTCTTACGTACTCTCTTAGCCTTAAGATTTATCAGTGCTTGTAATGAAAGCATCTAAAATGAAAACAACTTATTAACTTCACTGAAGACACCATCTTCAGCTCCCCACAAATAAATCTTTTATCTTAATCTGCACTGCATGAGTCCCAGCTTTGTAGTCTGAAATAGGGGGGAATTCACTGAGGCATGCTTATATAGCATTGCTGTCCCAATGCCCAGAATGACCTTGACAAGGGGAGAAGACTTTGGAGTTGGAAATTTCCTGGCAAAATAATGCATGCAGGAAAGTATTACACTCACTTGCAGAGTTCAGGAATTATTCTTGGAACTGTTTCATTGGGGCTGTTTCTGTGCCTGTACTGAAGGCATGCAAACTACTCAGAGAAGTACAGACTGTCCTTAACATTTATGTGTCCAAGCCTTAAAGCCTTGTTACCGAACACCATTGTCTGGTACCAATATCAGAAAAGTGTATCCTGCCAGATAGAAGGCAGAGTGGTAGTTCTATTGGAGCTCTTCTCCAGCTAAGGTGAAACAACATTAACATTTTAAATATTGATTTGTACTTTTAATTTGCTATTAATCACAGTGGGATTTGTAGCATTTGGGTTTTATGAGGAAGTTAGGGCTTTTTAAAGGTGATGCTATTAATATGGAACTCATTCTTAGTGATGAGTACTGGCTGCTAGAAAGCAGATTAATGAAATGGAGACTGCAGAAGACTTCTGCATGGGAACACTTCTGTTGGAATTTAACTAGGGACAGTACTGCAGAGCTACAAAGCCCATGTGTAAATTATCATTTGTCTTTTCCCTTCTAATACTCAGTCCTGATCTGGAGAGAAAAGCTGTATGTCATTAATATGAGCCTTAGAGGGTTCATAGACCAGGTAATATACATCCTCTCTTTGCCTCAGACAACTACATGTGCATCTTTCTAATGTGATTAGGCCATCATTCAGGGCACAGATCAATTTATTATTCTGCCTGAGAGTGCCATGTTCCTCTTTAAAAAATTGTTATTCTTGGAGTTGGCAATTATTTTAAAATAAATTTACCAAAGACAAAATTGTGCCTCTTGGGTCAGTAAATGACTTCCCTGTTTTTTCCTGAAGAGACAAGGTGTTTATTAAAGACCTCCTTAGTTTACTGTGTTGGGTTTTTCACTTTGAATAATTGTCCAATTAAATATAATTTGGAAGTCCATGCTAACCTACTGCTTGCATTGTACAAATAAGAATATCTCTGAAAGATGTGCATTAATAAATCCCACTGAGCCCTATCTCTTTTAAAAAATGTCCCCTTTTTGTTTAATTTTTAGAATTTTTTACAGGGCTCTAAGCCTTACATTTGGAAATGCAGCTGTTTTCACACAAATAATTTATACAGTTCAGTCTTTCAAATTCTGTAGAAAACATTTTTATCATTTATTGCAAGTTAGCTTAAATTTTTTATTATTTTCAACCTATTGTTTAGGTTCAGAACATATTATAGTCTAAAACTTTGCACATTTTATTATTTTTATTTTTTTTTTTTATTGTCTAGGGATTTCTAGTCCTACTTTGCAAGGGGAAAAATAATATAAAGTTAAATGGATTAAAGAAAAGTGATTAAATGTAGCAATTAGATGACGTTGTAGAAATCCAGAATGGAATTGGTCAATAAGAGATATATACAAGGATAAAGAAAAATTATGTTGCCTGATTTAACCTGTTCTATAGAGATACAGTCGTACATGGCCTAGCAGCCTGAGCATGATGCTGGTAGAAGGACCTCTGACTTTGACTCAAACACAGAGCATTGATGTTTCTTTATCTACTAGGATCTAAGTAATTCCAAATCATTTACTTCTGTGGGTATAAGACTTTCATTCCTAATTGAAATAAAATGAGCATTGATTAGCTAATCAGTCTAATTAATAAAGATTTTTAGAACTGGGGAGATAACAAAACATATGGGGGAAATATTGTGTCACTGATGTATTAAAAATGAGTAGCATAAACTGCCATAAGATGAATGCCCCAAAATATTTTATGCTGTAGTAGTTACACTTAGTTGTAGTTATCATTACTCTTCTTGTATCAAAAATGCCTTTCTGGTTTGATTTAGGTAGGAACAGACATGAAATTAAATGAACATTAAGATTGAAATTAACTGCCTACTCCTTTATATTCTGTCTGCCTTCACCTTCTAGTGAAATACAAGGAGCTGGAAAGCTTATTTGCCTTTCCTATTCTATCAATGCACAGAACGCCTAATTAATATTGAGGTGGGTAACACAAACTACTTAACTCTGAAGAGTTAAGAACCAGCAACCATCCATACACAAGCATAAACCCTAGCCAGGTATTTTCTGTCTGTGACATCCAAAATAAAATGGAAGTTAATGAGAATTGCTCTCTTCAATGTAACACCACCCATGGGCAGGAGGGTGCATATAAATAACTGTAGAGACCTGAGGTACATTGTTCAGTTAAAGCTGAGATGTGGAGCTGCTTAATTTTATTGAAGATTGGCTGGAAAAGAATAGAAGTGGACTTCTGTTACCCGGTAGTTTGATAATGTATTTCTTCAGGAAGGAGTCCTTACAGATAAAATAGCTTGGTTGCATCATGGAATCAAGAGGATTTGGGACAACAGGAGGCCAGAGGAAAGTGAGAGAATGCTTCAAATGAGGCAAGTTCCTTGCCTGAAAAGTTCTGTTAGATACCTTTTTTTGCCTTTCAGAGCCCATGACATTCATGCCCAAAGTGGTTGTGGCAATCTGTAGGTGAAAAGCCTGGTCTTTACTGAACATTATGACAAAATATCATGCCGTCCTTTTGGGTCAAGGGGCCAGTAATTAGATGCTGCTCTTATCCAAACAGTAAAGAGCCATGTGATGTCACAATTTTGAGAATGGGCAATATGATAAAGAGTAGATTTTGAAAAGTATCTCTTTGGGGAGGATCTAAAGATAAGGAAAAATAGTAGTAAAGTAAAACAATCTCAAAATCAAGAATAAGGATGCTATTTTTTTTTTTTTTAAGGTACAGGAAGAAAAGGGCTAGCTATACCTGTTTCACCTGCTTTGCTGCGTGCTTACCTATACAAAATCACAATCATCTGTATTCTGCTTTGCAATGATGTATTGATTGTGTTAAATGCACTTGCAGTGCAGCTAGCTACTAAGTATGCTCTTAACTTCTGCAAGAGTTGTTCCATTTTTCAGAAACATTTTTTTATGCTGATTCAGGAGAAAGCAAGCCAAACATAACCTCCCCCCCCCAAAAATAAAAATAAATAAAGCCCACAAACAAACCCTGGGTGGAAGGATTAGCTCAAACCATGCCTGATTCCTTTTGGAAAGATGGGAGGGTGGCACTTTTGAAACAAAATGCTTTCCTGGCTCCTTAGTTGTCTGCTGCATAGACATGAGCAGTGAAGGCACCTTTAAAAAAATCCATATCAAACAGCACCTGCAAGGTTTTCATACGTATGTGTAGTGCTTTGTATCCCAAAGGCTTGGTTGCCTGTTGGGGAAAAAGTGGGAGCCAGAAGTTTGTTGAAATTGTGCCATTTTCTGAAATAGTACTTTGTTGATAAATCAGAAAATTCAGATCATTTTTTGTTAATATTTTCCAGCCAGTTCTTATTTGCTCTCTCTCTCTTATGAGAGAGCACAGAATGTAGTGCTCAGTTTATGCCATGGCAATTTGTTAATCACTAAAACTGGCCATTTTTTCTGTCTTCCTCATAAGCACCTACTTCACAGGCATTTAGCTAGGTGGTGATAGTCTGAGGTTTGCAAGAGTATATAAGCAAGTCATGGTATCTCTGTTTATGCTGAAGGAGTCCTGCATGAGCTGCTCTTACGTTAATAAGCTTATCCAGGTTCTCCAAGTAAGGTTAGGTGGATTCTGACAGTACCTCTCCGTACTGAGCTGTAAGTTTCTTATTTGGAGTGGTAAGAACTCACTGGTGTTTCACGTCAGTGAGATGCACTAAGTACTGCCTGAAGAGTGGAAGCAGATTCCTAGAATGGATTTTTGTAGGGTTGGAGGCTGGGTGACAGTAATTTGCTATTATGGGCTGTAGAACTTCACTGTTCATCAATGTGTAGGGCATTGCAAAGGTGTGGGAAATAATAATGCCTAGCAGAATTTTGATCAGTTCCAGGAAGAAAGGAACTGGAGTCTGGTTTACTGCACCACTTCTCTCAAAGTATGTTTTGTTTCAGTGTGCATCAGCTCTTCAGGACCACTGTTGTGGCAAACAGATACGCAGTTTCTTATTGTGGACAAGACTGGTGTTTGAAATACTGTGTGTGGTGATGCTTATTAATTTTTAATGACTGGGCCAGTTGACAACTTGTAAAATTTTTCAGTTTCCAAATGAGCACAGTGAGCCAGTCTAGAATAGCTTAATGGATATGTGAAACACCCTGTTGTTGCTCCCTCTTTATTTGCATTTAGATCCATTTAAACAAAGTAGTGATATAATGTTAGGTTTGATTATAAATCATATGGTGTTATAATGTTTTTAAGTTCAAGCAGAGACAGTGATTAGCAGCCAGCAGATGCAGCAGTTTGCACAGCAGAGGACCACATAGGTGATCAAGGGATAGGAGCATTTGACATGAGGAAGAGCTGGGGTTGCCTAGAGAAGAGAAGTCTCAAGGGGATATTATCAATGTGTATAAATACCTGATGTGAAGGTAAGAAAAGAAAGACAGACTCTTCTCAGTAGTGCCAGAACAGGATGCACAAATAGGAGTACAGGAAAATCCATTTTCACATAAGAAAAAAACCTTTCACTGTGAGGGTGGTCAAAGACTGGCAGAGGTTGCCCAGATTGCTGAGCCTCCATCCTTGGAGGTATTCAAAACCCAGCCCTGAGTTATGTGCTGTAGTTGGCTTGGCTTTGAGCAGAGCATTAGCTGACTAGACAAAATCTAGAGGTGGCTTCCAACCTCAAATGTTCTGTAATTCTGTTTCCTATCAAAGACCAGGTTTCTGGTGTGTGATTCAGTACTAAATGAAGCCAACTGGTGTCTTTACATCAGTTTCAGTGAATATGGTTCAGGTCAAGCAAAAATATACAATATTAGTGGAGATAAAAAGTGAGGTGAGATCTAGAACTTGATCTGGAAGGAGAAGAAGCAGAAGTACTAATGCAATCAACTGAACAGCTCTAAAAAGACACATGCTAAAAGATCCAGAAACAGATATCACAAGAGGCCAAAGGGGATTTGTAAGGCATGGAGCAACAATACCGCTTCCCATGTTTAAGGATTATTTGGTATAGGAGAGATGCAAAGAGCACTTCAGGCGAAAGACACTGCATGACTTGTATTGTTAGCTCTGCTGAACAAAAGCTTGGAGGAGATAGTATATTTTATAAAATACTGAGGGCAAAAGCTGGGAGCTGGTAAGAGCAGACTAAGTTAGAGGTCAGTGCTGGCACAGGAATGAGTGAGTTTGAATTAAACGTGACAAAAATGGCCTATAAATAAGGAGAATTTTAATCCTCAGAACAGCCTTTGTGAGAGTGACTGGCACGAGTGACTGGCACAAGTGACCAAAGAAATTTTAAGATGCAATTGGTAAATCTGAGAAACAGATTCTATGGTGGCTTGTACTACGCAAGAAGCATTCTCCCTGGCCCAGGAGGTCACTTTCAAGTCCTAGGCTCCTACATCCTGTGTCACTGGGTGTTTCTTTAGAAATCTGGTTTTTGCACTTTTTCCAAACTGATGGTCTCTTGTTACCATCTGTCACCTGCATCAGAACTAAATTGTATCTTACTTTGTGAGACATAGAATGTGTGATTTGAAAGTTAATGTGGTATTTGTTCAGTGTATTTGCATTTTTGTGCTTGGTGCTAGTAGAAGATATAGCCCTAGATTCCTCCTCTGTGGGCTATGATTCACCTTCATTATAAATATTTCACATCAGCCTCATGTTTAATGATGCTGTTGGAAGGGGGAACATCTGGATTCTTCTACCAGGTGATATAGTTGGATCTTACAAGTTGTATGCATTGCTTTTACTATATTAAAAATTAAAACAGGGAAAAATATGCCTAAATTCTTCTGAGCAGCCAATCTTTAAATTACTATATTAGATTTTTGTATAATTCCCACTACTGTGATATTTGAACAATGCCCTACAATATTCATGTGTACTTAGAGGAAATGATGTACTGAAGAGATAAAGTTTATTCAAGGTTATACAAAAAGTCTGAGGTGAAAGAAACTCTGAATATGTCTCTAAGCATGTCTGTCTTGTGCTCTGTCAACGAGGCTGTTGGAAAGGGTGCTATCTTCCTGGAAAGTATGCTATTTTAACCTCAGTCACTGGTCATTTGGTTGTTTTTATGGAATCATCATAATTTTGATATTTCTCAGTTGCAGCACAGGTCATTCCTTTTGATACTTTGCACATCCAGAAGACATGGCTTCCTGTCTAACTACACCATTCTCCTATTCCTCATATCTATCCCTTCTTCCTTTATTCAAATACTATGCTGTGAACAGCATGATATCTGTCATTGACATATTTACGTGTGCTGTTTGCAGTGTTTTGTCTGTATTCCTGTGGACATTTGAATCAGTGACTATATTGTATATATTCACAGAATGTATGTATTCACAGAAATTGAGAGCACATAGGTAATGCAGGGCTTGATGCTAGCCTGCTGGGCAAATTCTGACTAACAGCATCACTTCTTTGGATGCATATTTGTGGGAAGAATTATTCTGAGAAATCCCCCAAGCTCTATCCATATTGATACCAGAATTACTTTGTGAAACGGCTAGAGGCTAATATAAAACTGGCACATCAAGAAAGTTAGAATATCTTCTGCACCTTCCAAGATCCTATTTTATGTTGTTCAAAACTCTTTTGAAATAACTGAACATACAGTTACTCATGTCTAAACATGTCATTAAGAAGCATGAAAAATCTGCTGCTGATGATCTTATTTTCTGGAATTTCATGTAGTTAAACTACTAATGACCTAGACCTTTCTCTTCATGCTATAAAAGTGATGTTAATTTTATGTAGTAGAGACTGAATACCGGGGCAAAGCACTTTGCTTGGGGTGTTGAGAACCACTGGAGATATTCAGCTCATTGCAGCTGTGATGGTGTAGCTCAGGGGATGGTAAAAAGACAGTGGTGGTTTTATTATGTTAGCGTTAGTTTGCTGGCACATTCTGCTGATAGGTGTATTTCAAATCCTTTAATGCAAAACAAAGTCTTTTAAACCCTGCTCTTTCAGCAATTCATTTAACAAGGAGAAGTGCTTTGAAATTAGTCCTTGGATATAGTGTCTTCAATTTACGTCCTCAGTGCAGTTAGCACTTAATATATCCCTTTCAGACGCAGATTGTCACTGCAAAGTGTCTGTACACAGTCTGTCTAATTCATCCACAGAGGTCCCACTGCATTTCAATTGTGTCTTTTCTATTGCTTTTAGGAGCAAAGCTTGGATTGCTGCACATTCTTGCCACCTTTTTCCACTTCACTGAAATCATTCACTTGATTTAAAAAACCCTACACAACTAAATTGATTCAGTAAATCCCTTTTTCATGTACAGTAAGTGGTTTGGTGTAAGGCACAAAAATCTTTCTACTTTTACACTTCCTTTCATTTCATACAATTGTCCTTAGAAAAGTAAGTCTATAAATGATAAAAAAAACCCCAACAAAGTGGAGCCAACTTAGAAGGAAAAAGTTTTAACTAGCTTTTTTGTCAAGCTTCAAACAATGCTTTCTCTGATTCTGACTTTCTCTTTCTGACCAATGCCTGTTTACAGTCACTCATCATTAACGATATGTATGTATCAGGGTTTGCAGCCATCGCTGGCCTATTTGATACTTCTCTTTTTAAACAAAAACACCTTCAGAAATTGATATGGTAGCCAAAATGATATTCATAAAAAATTTAAGAAAGAGCTCTCAGTGTTAGAAAAAAAAATTTTTTTGAAGGAGCTGAAAAGAAAAAGGTCTTGGAATTACAAGCAGTTAGACTTGGGGTTTTGCGTAATGACTCCTGGTATCCCACTGTGAGAAGACTTTCCCCAGCTTCTCGTCTGCATTCTTCCTCATTCCCTGCGGGAGAATGAGTTGGATTTGTCTGCCATATTCACAGCAATCGAGGTGATCCAGGTTGAAAGAAAATCAATAAGATGTGTCCATTTATGCCTCACAAAGGAAGAAAGGTCTAAAGAACAGACATGGGACGTGATTCAAGCACTAGAGACTTAATAAGACTTCTACTTGTGTTTGAAGGTGATGGTAATTTATATTTTACTTTGAACTTTTTTTTATGCTTCATAACTATTGGGATTCGGGCTGACATGGGAAGCAAGGAAAAGAAGGTTTGATGCTGTCTTAGAAGACCTAACCCATTTGGGAAGGCCATGCTCAAAAGTTCAAAAAATTTTGTTTTAGAAAAGATTAAAGAGACATCATATCATCGTACTGATTTATCGCTATTGATAAAACTGGTTTAAAGTATTTTGGATTGGGGTACAATAAAAAAAAGTCTTTCTTCGAGAACAGCTGCAAGTTTCTCATTATTGGCTGTCTTTTCTGTGTGTTTGATATCATTTTGCTTAGAAATAGAGGAGCAGTCATAATAGGTACCCTGGTGCCACTTGAAGCTTTGTCAGGGCAGCTCCCCAAAAGTGGTTGTTTTTCTGCTTGATGTCTGTCATGTTAGCCACCAGGGTCCCACTGTCCCAAGGGTGTGCTCTGTCAGCCCTCAGCAAAAATGCTGTCTCTGCTTTTACGTATGCTGTTTTTTCAAGCCGGACTTGTGGTGTACTTCTGCAAGTGAGGAGTAAGCATCCTCTTATTCAGTAGGAATTAGGACCTGTGGGAGTTTCAGAAACAAAACCCCAAAAGCTTAAAATAAAATAAACCAAGACAGGCTTCCAGCGTGGGTCTACTTACTGCAGTCTTTATTTTGTTGTAAAAGACAAAAATGAAAGCAGCCCTTCTTACCAACAGAGTAAATGGCCTCAAAAATTATGTTTCAGCAAGGCATGAAATAAAAGCTCACTGATCAATGTGGTTATACGATAGCATGGTGGGAAGGGAAATATTCTTTCTTTTGCTTCTCTTCCAAATACTTTGCCTATACATTCCCATCAAAACTGAAGGCTGACTCTGAGGAGGCCCCAGATGAAATGTCTGAAACGGAGATGGTGTACCTGAGAAAAGTGAATTAATATTCTGAAATCAGACTGTTCTTGCTAAGTAGTTCTTTAAGAAAGTTTCAATTACAAGAGATGTTTCCAAGAAGAAAATTGTGCTTAGTGCTTTACGCAGGATGAAGTTAAAGGTATAAAGAGGATAGAGACAGATTTAGAGCCCACTTTAAAGTTATGCAGAGGTTTGTCGTTATTAAAACTACCATTTGTTCCAAATCAGCCCTTTTCATTGAATCTTTGGCAGATTTTTGCAGTTTCATCCAACTTTGAGTCTTTTTAAAATAAATTGCAAAGTGAGTTTGAGAAGCATTCAGACTATTAATGGAGGGTTGGGTTTTTTTTAAGGCTTAATTGGTATCAAACAAGATTTTAGTGAACACAGCCAAGTGTGCCCATTGCGTCGTTAAATGAGCAAAGCTAGCATTTAACTGAGATTGACTTACACCGCTGTCCTTCACTTTCCAGAACTGTACTTAAGTGGGGTGAGATCAGAATATCAAAGCAGCCCACGAAATGAGCAGTCACAAAGGTTTTTTTTTTTTAAGCTTTCCTTCATATGTGTTTCAACAGGGTGCTGTTGTGGAATGACCACTATTAAAGCCATTGATAAAAAAGTAGAGGTGCTAACAAAGCAATTGTGCAACTGTGAATGAGAATCAACATGGGCCAGGCTATATTGCCTGGAAAGAAAATGTAAAAATATATTCCAGCAAATTGGAAAGGGATTAGGTGTACCAGCTGACCAGCCTGCCACACAGAAGTGAGATTTTGCAGTTTACAGGCAGCCCTTTTGCCCTAAAGGATAAGACATGTGGTTTAGTTTCTTGTTTACATAACAAAGGATGTGCAAAATCAGCTTTGCATATGGGGGACTACACAAATCTGCAACTGAGCCCTGCCAAAAATTGCCAGCAAACACCATATCTGGCAGAGGGACTTATGGCCATTTGGAGCTGGTGAGCTGATATTCTCCAATGGCTGCTGCCTCTTTGGGTTATACCAAACTAAAGCAACTGTCCTGCTGCTCCAGAAAGTCCCACCAGAGAGAACCTAGTTTCTTGGCATGTTGTCCTATGCTGCCTTTCATTTCCTAGGGGATGAAGTGGATTCCTCTCATACAAAGCTATCGTGAAAGTAAGTGGGAGTCTGGGGCAATTTCTCTTGTAGCTGTTTCTGTTCACCCCTTTCCAGAGCTCTTGCCAAAAGTGTTGTGGAGTTGTTAGACTACCCTTACGACTGTGCTGCTTTTCAATCCTTCCTCCTGTGTATCATTGAGAGGAGAGGAGGATTCCTTAAGTAGCGCAAAGGAGTTTTGCTTCAGAGAGGGGAACGATACTGCCATTTCAGCATCAATACTTTGGTAAAGGCTGTGAGTCTGGAAGCCCCAGTATAGCTTTATGAACAGAGTTAAGTGCATTATTTCTGGGTATTTCATTTTTTGTTAATACTATGGAAAGAAACAGTACTACTGGGAAAGAGATCTGTGCTACAGCAAAGACACTAGCCAGGCTGGTGATTTACTTGAAAAAGGAAAAGCACCTTCCCTCATCTGTGCACAGCCACTGTAAAGAGCTGGCCAACACTGGTCTTGGCACCCAGGGATGCACCGCATTTTCTACCAAATGGCTCTCCTTCCCAAAAGCAATTTATCATGAGCAGTGAGGTAGGTTGGACAAAATCACTGTTCTAGCTCCTCCCCAGGTGAGCTGCCAGCCCTGACTGTGTGCATACAGGCCTGCAAGGGGAAGAGGAAGCGCAGGGTGTCTTCGGCTGCCCCTGAAGAGATGTCACAAATGTCTGTAGAGTATCAGATGTCTTGGTGTGATGCAGGGTTTGCCATGCTGAGGTCCTGGTCCACAGACAGAGCTCTCTACTGCCACTACCAACGCAAAAAGGAAAAATGTTCAAAAAAGAGTGCACATTTAGGAAAAGCAGGTTTGTTCACTGCCCATGTGGTCTCAGCTGCCACTGGAAACTCACTCCACTTCATGTCTGTGGAACCCAGGAAGGCAGTTGTAGGACTATGTACTGATGGGGTTCCGGACTGTTTTGTTAACTCTGGGGGAAATTCTGAACAAAGATTAAATAGTTTGGTTTCAGTGGTGTGTTTACTTGGTGCTCAAAAGTATCAAAAACTTTACTGAAAGGTGATAAAAAAATAAACCCCACACCCTAAATCCGCAAACTGGAAGTGAGTGAGTTCAGTTCCCCTTTACAGGAGAGCTGTGAGAATTATTCTTCTTTATTAAAAAGAAACTCTCATTGGAATGCAAATTTTGATTTTGATTATCTGTCACGGCCTGCTTTGAAGTTTTTCAGACAAAAATAAATATCACCATAACAGAGAGGATTATAGCAGTCTTGTTTAGAATCATCTGACTAAGAGTGACATCTAATCTCAGAATATATAAGGTTTTGAGGCCACAGAGACTTTGAAAGAGCTTGACTCTCTTCTGTTTTGTAAATTTTCTGTAAATGGTTTAATAAGGTTTTTAGTTCAGCCTCAAAAAAAACAAGGACTAAACCATTTCCATCAACCATATTGTTGAAGAAATATAAAAGACACATAATTCAATTTAAATAAAGCTGTAGCTAGGTTATATCATCCTTATCTCAGTAAAAAGTATTTTCTCTTACAATCCTAAATAAATAAATAAATAAACATCTGTGACTTGGGCTTTGAAGGCTCTGCTTGGATAAATCAGGTTTTGGCAGCTCTGTAATTCATGAAACAATACCTCTAGCTTCACCGAAATGGAAGTGGGATGTTTCAAGCCTTATGATTCAGTTCAATTCTGGAGCGTTAATGGGGCTATTTGTAAAGAAAGAAATATAATGAGTTATCACAAAACACAGCAAGAACTCCAGAAAGGGGCAGCCTCACATCCGTCACCCATTCTACCGTATTCACAAAAGAACAGGGCAAGAAATCTTGTGAGGACAGTGGGGAATTTTGCTTTTACTTTAACCTGACTTTCACAAATTGTGATGGGCCTGGAACATCATTTTCTTTACAAAATGACCCCAACCCGATCCTAAATTTAAAGTGGGAGAGTATGTGACAGATTTTTTTTTTCTACCTTCCTCTACTTCATGCTTTGAGAAGACATTATCTTAATTAAGATTTATTCATGAAAATAGAAGTATTATTTTTATCTGATACAGAGGCTAATTCAGGATGCCAATGTGCCATATTTCTGTGGCACCTTCTGGAAGGGCTATAAGTAAAGTTACCTGTCATTTCTGTTCTCATCTGTTTTGGAAGTTTATGGCTAAGCCTTGAAAAGTTCTTGTGGGTTCACACTTTGACATATGAGTTGGGAACCTGAGAGCAATTTTATTTTGAACATTAAAAAAAAAAGGCAAACCCACCTTGGGCTGAGTTGTGTGGGTTTTTTGGTTTGTTTTTTTTTTTTGTTTGTTTGTTTATTTTTTTTTGGGGGGGGGTGTTGTGTTCATTTTTAATGTATTTTAAGTTGTACAAGCACAAACAGAACCGGAGTTTTAACTAGTGAGTGCTGTGATGTAGCTGCAGTCTTGTCTTCTCTTATCACACTTGAAATCCTGAATGAAGCCTGAAGAAGTTTTTTAAGAATATGATATAAATATGGTGTTTAAGAAGGACTGAAGGTTTTGCCCCAAAGATAATGAGATAGTTAATGTATTTCATAGTGTAGTTCAGAGACAGTGAAACAGCTCCTAGTAATGAAATGAAACATGCATACCAAAACAAAGGGCACAGCAGGAAATAGTCTAAACTACATGATAATCAATTTTCACATTATAAGCTTTTACATCTCTCCTTCCATATATCCCATTATAACAGGGCCTGTTGCTTATTAAAAAAGAAATTGAGATGTCACTAACTGTAGAGGAGCAGATCACCAGGTAGAATAAAACAGCCTATAGCTGTGTTGAAGTCCGTCACGCCAGCTTGGGATCTGACTCAGGATCCATTCAGTGTGATAGATCAGTTATAATATGTAGTCCAAGAGTCTCATTATTAAAACTTTCTGTATTAAAACTTTCAGCCTTCAAGATGAAAGATGAAGGGAGGCTTTTTGGAGCTTCACAATGTAGAAACAAGAATTGTGCATACTAACAGTAGATACTTCAGGAAGAGCAGAGAGAGCCTCCTGCTCTCTCATGATGCTCAGGGAGTGATACTGGTAGTGGAGTGGGACCCCCACAGAGGACCCTATTTAAGTACACTGCGCTTCCCTTTCCATTGGGCCATTTTCTTCAGTAGTGTATTTTCAGTAGGAGCACCTGGCTTGGTACCATCCAGCAAATATTGGCAAACAAAGAAAGACCTTATAGTTCTCTCAGCTTGTCTGTGGGAGAAATTGTCTTTGTTGTACACAAGGAGATACATGAGGAAGATATTGGTTTTGAAGCTGAAGTGCTTTTCCATTTGAACGTGGTAAAAACCTGCTAATTTCATGCAGAGACAAGTGTACTAAATATATGCACTAAGCCCTGCAGAGAAAACGAAGCTCAGAGATGTCTACTGCAGCACCTCTTCCTATGAGATTGTCTGAGCTGATGCCCCCTACTTCTCCCTACTTCAATAGTTTTCCCCCATGTTGAACCAGGAAGCAGAGGGTCTCATTTAACCTCTTGTAGCAAGACAGATGTGTCCTGAAGAGTTTTTGGATCCTTTGCAGTGGTATCTGCATGGTGTACTTCTAACCTGGCTTGGTTGTCTCTCAGGATTTGCATCCCCTTTGCCTTTCCTCTTCCTGCATGCAACAGGCATGGACAAACTATTGCAAAGCTCCTCCCGTGACTCCAGTGCTCCTAGGACAGTGGTGAGTTTTTTGCTGTCTGGGGTGTGATTAGGTGGCATGCTCATAGGTCTTCTGTCTCTCAGAATTTCTACAGATCTACGATCTTGACCAGTATATTTCTCAGTGATGAGTCCCTCGTGTTTTCCAATGAGAGCATTATTTTTAAACCTGAAGTTTATGGGATTATGCTCTCCACAGTATATAGGTATATCAAGCTATACATGAGAAATGACTCACATGCTTCAATTCTTTAGCTATCCCCTTAACACTAATGAAAGTAGTCTCAGCTATCACTCGTTAAGTACTTGACTGTAGAAGAAAGGGAAATTCACACATGAGCATGAAAGGTAACGGCAAAGTATTCAACATGCTGCATCATTTTGAGACAGCAATTTCACCATGTGGTGTAAGACTAAAATCAAGATAAAATCCAATGTGAACCAATTAACTTCACAGTATCATGAAGCAGAGCTTGGGAGGCGAATGCACTGTGGCCTTTAGAGTTGGTGGCAGCAAAATTATCTGAATCAGGTTGTGTCTGGATCTGTTTTCTGCAGAAGGGTATAACGTGTCTTCCACACCCATCAAGGCCTTCTGCCCTGGATGGGTAAGATGAGTTGAGTTGATTCTTCCTCCCTTAGAGCAGCAACCTGAAATCTCTGCTCCCTTCTTGCTAATGCCAAAAGGCTACAGTTTGCAGAATGTAGAATTATATGGGTTATGAACCTCCTAAGTATTGAACTCTAGGTAGCTCGTGCTACCAGTCTTCATGCACCAGCAACTGCCACATCTGCAAAGATTTTTATTTTTCCTTCAGGCAAAAGAATATTTAGTTGCCAGCAGCTATCACTATATTGTTTACCTTCCATCTTTCCCTGCACAGCTAAACAATGTATACTAGCATATCCTAGCAGTTTTGCCATCGATGCCATGCTCAGTATAACCACCTGTGATCAAACATAGCTCTTAAGTGATGTATCTCTGGGTCTCTCCATAGCATCTCACTGACCACTTTTCCAAACAAGGTGTAAGATGAGAAGGGTTCAGTCTTGGTACAGCATTGGAAGGGATGCAGAGCAATAATGGCTACTCTCCTGTGTCAGACGAAATGGTGGTGACTCTGTTTGCCAGCAACCAACCTTTCAGAGGAAAAGTTATATAAGTCTAAAGTGGTTATAGCTGCAGTGGCAGAAAAGCATGGCCATATGCCAAGCCACCTGGTTGTACAGAGATGTTGCTTGTAAAGCCCCATGGCCAATGAAAGGAGATTGTTCAGGTGGCTTTGAGGATGAGGCAGGCAGGATTGCTTTATACATTATACATTTCTCAGGCACAGGAAGCATATTAGGCCTTCTGAAGAGAGATTTCCAAGTCAAAGTTTTATCAGTCACTTATATATAAGGTGAAAACTCCCCCCCTCCTACTTGCCTTGGGGAAGAAATGTTTTCTTCTTTTGCAAGTTTTGAGATACTTTCAGAGCCACAGAGAGAAACCCTGTGGGATGAGGAAAGATTTGGATGTCTTTAGAAATATTACAATATAGATATTAAATGTAAAGGATATTTCTCTTTGATTTATGAGGACTAATACGTAACTTCTGGCTGCAGCCAACATTTTCAGGCAATTGCATAGTGCTGAGAGGAATAAGAAAGTGCTCTAGCTCTTTGCCCAAATGCTAAGCAGTTGAAGCTGCTTAGAGATGCTGTGTAGGTGTTGAGTCCAAATTATTTAGTTTCTATTCCTTTCAGACTTCGATTTTCAAAGTTTTGAATCAGGTCTCTGTAGCAGCCCTTATGTTGTCTTTGCAGAGATCACAGCAACTCTCCCAAAGCCAACCCAAACAGCCCTTTGGGATGTGTCCTGCTGGTTGTGCTTTCCCAGACAATGCACAGCTACTGAAATGTCTTTTTTTTTTGTTTTTTAGCTCCTTGCACCATGCCTCTCTCCCCTCCCACAGTATAATAGATGATATGGATGAGTGTGTTGAATAAGTGTTTTAGGTAGGTGACTTGCTGCACTCTGTTTTTACCTGCAAAGAACAGCTCTTTGTGTTAGAGGTTGAGCACTGCTCTAGTTTGTTAGGGACTAGGCAAGTCCTTTTCTGACATACACCAGGCTCAGACATAGCTCTACATTAAGGTCTTGCTACCTGCCCAAATCTCAGTTCATGTCCTAGACTTAAAAAGTTGCAAATATATACTCTGGTGGGCATTTCATTCTGGTCACCTCTGTGTGTCCAGTCTTTGCCCCCAGCTGTTCCTCAGAGGGACAAAAAGCATTTAGAATCACCTCTCAGCCTCTGAATGCCAAAGAGGTATTTCCTCTGCCTGGCTGTTATACCATTTGTCTCCCTGTTGTATGCATACCCATGGAGTGCATGTACAGTTAGGATAGTGTGAATACTGTGGGGCAACTAAAAGTACAATTAGGAAGTATTTTTCAGCTGTTTGCAGGAAAGAAGAGGTAGGAGGGACAATGCATGGGAATGGTGCTAGAGACATGGACAGTTCGCGCTATTCAAGGAGGGATCAAATTGTTCCTCCTGCAGTAGTAAGGACTGTGTCTTTCTGAGAGAGAAGCGATGACCCCACTCAGCCTTCAGAGGGAGGAGGTCAGCTAGAAAAAGTCTACTCTGGGCACAGGAGGGAAGAAAATCCATCTGTTTGAGTAGCCTTAATAGGGTCTGGGGACCTGCCACTGTCAGATAAATTCTTGGCACATGGCTGGTGTTGCCAAGAGCTCCTTCCTTCTGTCTATTGTTGCTAGGAGGATAGAAGAGAGATAAGAGCTGAGCAAGGTTCTGTGTAAATGGTCCTTCCTTAGCGTCTTTCAGTTTAGCTTTCTCTGACTGAGGCCCCGAAAGTACTTAGCATGAGTAAAGTTTTCAAAAGCATGAGTAATTTAGGAGATTAAAAGGCATTTTCAAAAGTGTCGATTTTTTCAAAGTACCTAATTTCCAGTGACTTTCAATGAGGTTTGGGAATCTTAAATCATCTGGTTGCTTCAGTGAATAGCACTGTTGATTGCAGTGTAATGCATCATCAGCTGGTATCCTGCTTATGACAGAGGTCAATGCTGAGAGACTCTGAGGAGGGTGTACAAATTTCCATCACCATGCAAAGGCAGGGAAATTCTTCCTGTCCCTTTCTGGAGGTGGCTCTGAGAACTCAGAACTCTTCTGAGTTTCTGGGATAATTATACAGGGATATTGTGGGATTTCAGTCAAGCTCCTTTTTAAATTGCCTGTGTTTTCTTCAGGTTTTAGTGGCAGCTGCTGTATCAAGTTTTACTCTGGCCAATTTGCCACCTTTTTCTTGCTTTTCTTATTTTGTTGTATGAAGCTAAAACTTTCATACATGTCTTTGTTCTGGTTTGTGGTAGGTGGGTCTATCTATGCATTTTTATTAGCATATATAGATATAATTTAATATATGAAAACTCTCAGTATAAAAATTGTACGTACTCTATGCCTACTGGTCTTTGACATAGTCATTGTGAAGCGCTAACTTCAATACCTTGCTGAATTGTAGGCTGGCAGAGGGAGAGATGCACATGTTTAGTAAGAGGAAGGGCTCAGCATTTGCATTTGGATGCGTGTCTTAGGGCTTCAGAGCTCTTCAGACTCCCGAGTGGAGCAACTCCAAAGTTCAAAGCGGTGTGATTTTTGGCAGAGGGTTTTTTTTTTTCTTTCTCTAAGACTCCTTCTTCAGGGCATAAAATATTCTGCCCTCAGTGCATGTACATAACTCTCATTGGCCTTAAAAGAAGTTACATGCCTACATCAAAGGAAGGATTTACCCCGTAATGATTCATCGTGAGCCTGACAGGCAAACACAACAGTGGAGAGCTCACAAGCCAGAGCTCCTGTGCAAGGGGGATGACAAAGTTCAGATCTCTGCTGATCAGCCACTTTGCAGCTCTGATTTTCAGCAGGTTTTAATTTTTGTGATTATTTAAGTATAATAGGGATCAAATCACATGTTTTCCATCTGGAAAAAGAAATGGTAGGAGTCAAGCAGAGGAGATAGGTCTTTAACGTCTCACGTGGGAGGTAAATCAGGGTCAGATTAAACTGTGATGCTTTTTTCCTGGAAAGTGGATCTCCTTATCCCTGGTGTTATGCTGGAAACACAGAGCCACAATATTCTAGAGTAAATTAGAAATACCTTTTTATTAAATATGATTGCAGAAAGTCCTGGGAAGGAATGTGTTAATGACTGGTGATTGAATGCAGTGGTTTGCAAGCTCTAAGCAGCTTTAGTGTCTCCTACCACAGCCCTGATTTAAAATTCATAAATGCTAATCCTCCATAATTTACGGTTTAAAAAGCAGCCCCACTCACAGGCCCTGTGGCTACAGCTCTGTCAGAGTAATTATGCCGCCAAGCTGAAATTGGACTACTAACTGAGATATTAAACAGGGTAGGAAATCCTCTTCCCTGGCAGCCTACCCAATTATTCCAAATAAGCAAACAGATTAGTGAGTAATTTTCCAGTTAAATCTGGTGATTGGTGCCAGAATTGTATGTTAAATATTCAGAAGTAAATAGATTAAAGATGAAATGTCCCCTTTTCTCAAGCTTAATTTAGTGTGTATATTAAAACTTTTTAGGGGGAAAAAAAATCTTCATTGAAGTGCAATACATTTGCTTTGAAAACAGAACCTTCGCCAGCTTGTTTGCACTTGGGGCAGTGCCATTCATTAGCTGGGGCACATTGTGCCGAGGGAACCTTGTGCCACGTTAGACACAGTATCAGTCCTGCTGTTCCTTTATCCCTCACCTTGGAGGAGCCCTCCTGGGTGGCAGTGCTGTGAGATGGCACACAGCTCTGCTCTGGACAGATTTTCACCACGGCCTGCGTGAGAGTGGAGTGATGCAGGGTGCTGCCAATTCAGTATGGGCGGGATAGTAACTGAGAGACTGACAGCTACCCCACACATTTTGGTGATCTGTTTGGTAGTGTGATTTGTAAAAGTTAACTGTAAATATGGGCATTTCTTACTCATTATGGTTCTTGGGGTGGGGGAGTATTTTTTGTTTCTAAATTCAGTTTGAATTTCCCCACTGACCTGCCCAGAGTTCACATTTTTCACTTTTCCAATCACTCCTTATTTGACTGGGATCCAAAACAGAGGGAAGGTATGGGAGAAAAACAGGGACTGAATGCCCAACATGCATAACTTCTATATACCGAGACAAGTGGCAGGAGAGGAAATGGGGCAGCTCAGCTGGAGCAGTCCTGAAACACGAGCAGTAGGTCTGTCCCTCTGCTGCCCCTGCAGTGTAGGCTTTACTGGGTCACCCCAAAGAGCTGAGTCAAGGAGGGAGAGAAGTTAAAGAGCTGTGTCTGAACTAGAGAGGTCAGGCAGACTTCAGCAGCCAAGGGGTGCTGTCCTGGGAGAGGCCAGGCTCTGCTCTGGAGGTGCTGTGCTGGTACCTGGACCACTTCAGACACAGCCTTGTGGCACGTCTCCCCAGAAGGCCTGGGGCGGTAGTTGCTGCACAGACCCAGGGTTGGTTGGTTGGTTGGTTGGTCGGTTGCTGCAGGAACCACAGCAGTGGACTCTGGAAAGCCCATGTGGTGCACGCTGCATTTTAAGACTGCAGAATTCTTTCTGAAAGGGAGAATGAGGGAAGTGCTTTCACATTCATGGATTAAAGCAAAGACTTGTACCTGGAAATGTGTGTATGTTTCAATATGCAACAGCACTGAGAAGGAAGCTGCATTTGTGAAACTGAAATAGTTTTAACACCTGGTGGAATCTGAAGTTGTTCCAAGGTTCCCAAATGCTATGAACAATGTTTTATGCCATTTCTAGTGTTTTGCCCCATCACTAAAAGCTTGTTCTGCTAAGGAAGTGTGCAGTCCTCTCATCTGGCAAATGAAGTGGATGGAGAAGCACCTGCTTATCAGGAGTTTGAGGTAATAGTAGCCTTTGGGCTTAGTGCTACGTACTGCCTCCTGAAAAGGCAGAGCTCTGGTCTCTGCTTCAGGAAAGAGTTAAGCTTAAGTGGGGTAAGGAGGTTAGTGTAATAGGGTTATTTAATATTGCTCAGTAATCCCCCTGTCCATTAAGCAGCAGCCCTTGTTTCTGTCACTGGGGAAGAAGAAGGGTTCGTGACTTTCAGTGTCAGTTATGGCTTGATCTGTTGGGCAGAGGACAGAAGCAGTTAATTTTTAGGTCTGAGTTTAATACTTTCAGTGTTTTAAATCATGATACATTGCCTAGAGTGAGCAGCTTCGAGTTTTTAAAAACAAACTTGTCAGCATTGTCTATATCAGGATACATGAGGCGCAATGATCTCTGTCCTTCCTGAGAAAGCCCAGGTTTTGGTGCAGGGACCAGGTCCCCAAGCTTAATAACTTGTTCATGAAGAAGTCTGCAGCAGTTATGCCTGAAAGATGGTTTGGATCAGCCTCCTATCACACCTGGGCACAGTGTGCTGAAGGAGGCAGAAACTTCCTAGCCATGGGCCCACAAATTTGCTTTTCCACTGGGAAATGTGAGAGCTGCTATAGGTAATGCCAAACACATGCCTAGAAAGGATTAGCTCAACTCCTGCACATCCCAGAGGCAGTTTTTTCTGCTGCATCTTCCCTAGAGAGGCTTTTTCACCTCAGCCTTCTGCTGGAATGTGCCTTACAGGCATAATCGAGCTCATAAAAATTAAGTGGTGTGCAATCATTAAAACAAAACAAAACAAAAAGACCCTAACTAAATTTTGTTCAATAAATTCTCTAGAATCAATCTAGTTATGTTCCTATTACTGTCAGAGTTCACAGCATAGTTTCCCTTTCAGTGTTTCACAGGGCTTCAGGGACTTTTGTTAGTGTTTTGCTGAGGTTTTTTCTACAGCATGACACATGGCGACATTTTGGCTTTGTAGCCGAAAGTACAGGTAGGTTTTTCTTTGGTTTGGTTTTATCTTGAGAAGATCCTTCAGGTCAAATCTAAAGTCTTACCTGTTCAAAACTGGAATAGATTGAAAAACTTGAGGGATCCAGGATCCTGAGGATACAAACATGAGGGGTCCAGAATGCTGAGGACACAAACATGAGGTTATGCTGCTGAGGACAGAGCCCAGTGTATGCCAGGTAGTTAGTTATGCAACACTAGAAATAGGTTTATACACAATTTCTACCTTTCTGAAAAATGCACCCAGTAGTGCTACAGATGTGTTTTCTTACTTATTTTTGACATTAATGGTAACAAAATGGGGGAACTTGTGGCATCCTGTCTGCACAAATCCTTACCGCACCCTCTTACAGCCATAACCCTGAAATTTCAAGATGCATTGCACATTTCAGACCTTCTCTGTCTTGAAGGAGACTTCTGAGTCTTACTGATTCAAAGAACTCCAAATGTCAGTACATTCCAAATATCTCACATCTCCTGTCTGCTGCCCTGTCCCTCTAACCCAGGGATTTTTCATTTTTTCTAAAAGACAGAAGTCACTTAAAGGATGTCATTCTCAGACAGGCTTGTCAGTTGGGTGGCTCTTAGCAGATGCCATGTGAGTCTCCTGCATGGTGAAAGAAAACATTTTCAGTTGGATACTTTCCATTTGAATTCTTCTCTATGTGTATGCTGCTTTCAGCTTCCCTGTTAAGTCTTTGTGGTCAGGCTGGGGTTTATGTACTTTTGGTTAACCTTTCTAAGATTGTGAAGGGCCGTCACTTGGGAGCTAGAAAGTTAGTCAATTATCCATTCATCAACTGTAGTTCCTGTTCCTGCCTCTAGAGATGGCTATTTCTGAAGGCTTTAAGCAGTCTGGATTTTTATTACTGGTTTTGCCTGTCATATTTACCTACCGTTTGGCGCGTGAAGAATTTTTTATTAGTCCCTGATTTTGTTAGCTCTTGATTCCCAGAAGCACAGTGCTTACTGGCTGATAGCAGTGAATTCTCTATAGTGAAAATACTGATAGTATTTGATTGCATCCTTAGAGTTGCTTATATACAATCCTTGAAAAAAATATTTAAACCTCTCTCTTACACTTCCTCAATGGTATCCTAGTACAGTGAGCTCCAAAGGTTAGTTATGTTTTTCTCAAAGCTACTTCTCTAATAGGGTCCTCAGGATGAAACGTTGCTGACCTTTTAAAGCCAGTGAACTAAAGCAAACCCAAAACAACCTGCTGAAGCTGTTACCCTGTGGATGGCTATTTGTTATCTCTCAGTTCCTTTTCATCAGGGCAGCCTTACTGCAAAGACAAGTAATCAAGCTTCCCCTCAAGAAAGTGATCAGGCAGTCTTTGATGGCATCATGGGAACAGGGCAATGTTTTCCTTGTTGTTTTTCCCAAGTGTTTTTGTGAAGAGGTTGTGACAAGATCACCTTTCCTCACTGTTGGTGCCCCATGGAGGGACCTGCTCAACCCGGCCTTAGGTAGTCTCAGCTGCCCTGGGTGTTCCTTTGTTGCCATCTGTAGTTCGGGAGTAGCTGAAGGCAGACCTGAGTTCTGTTGTCAGTTACGTCAGCAAATGTGTTCCCTCTTTGCTGTGTTTTAAATGCTTCCAAATGTGAATGTAAGTAGAAATAATTTTGGAAAGTTGGAACAAAACATCATGAATAAGAGTTCTTTAAAGGGATAAAAAGCATATAATTTAATCTGTGTTTATAGCATTTAATCTTAAAAACCTGCAATCTTCTGTACTTTATGTATCTGTTTCCCTTGAGGAAAGCAGATAAGAACATCCACTGCTTCAGCAGCTCATGCTAGTTAAAATAAACCTGAAATGGAAGACATGGTTGTAAATAAAATACACATGGCCAGGACCCACTCTCATTATCTAAGATGTGCTGGTGGTGCTGTGGGTATTTTAAGGAAGCCTTGCTGGAACTGTGATCAGCAAGGGCTCTCTGTCACATTACCTGGATGCCAGGGCAGCTCAAACCTTGTGGACAGATGGTGCTTGCAAGAGTGTGACCTTTCAGCCCTTGTACTGGTTCTGTGGTTAGAGGAGGAAGCGAAAATGGTTTCTGGAATAGCTTTCCTGAACACATGGCCAGTCACAGCCAGGCCCCCAGCTGCTAATATGATCATTCAAGAGATTAACTGACGTTTGTCACACTGAAAAGGCCAGCACTGTATTTCTCTTTGAAATGGTCCTCTGAAGCATTGTGTGCAAAAGCTGATGAGGACAGGTTCCAGGTCCATGCATCTCCCGCTGAAGACACCCCACTGTCCACCGGGAAAAAGAAAGCAAGAACAACTGGTGGTTCTGAATTACCACGTAAGATTTATAAAGAGAGATGATATCTTTTAAGTAACTGGGTCCCAGACCATTTTAGGGCACTACAGACTTCAATCAGTGCCTTCAAATGTATTTATAAGCAAATAAGCCAGGAGTGTTTTTTGCTATTAAGCCAGTTCAGCAAATCACTTAAGCATTACTTAGCACATGCTAAGTCCACTGCACCCAAGGCAAACTCTGGATATGATAAACTCTTTGTCCATAAAATGTCCCCCTCTGGATAATGTAGCACCGCTTTATTCTAAGAGTGATTTTGCATTTGTCGGTCTCAACAAGAAAAACTGGTAGTAGAGCTGTTGTGCTGTACCTGTACTGTTTGTGTGATTGGTTTGCTAAGTATATAAATCTTAAGTGATAGAATTTTGTAATATACAGTATAACAATTGGCAAGTGTTATACATTTATTTTCACAAGTGAGGGAGTGACCCATAACTCACATCCATCACAGTATATGAAAGCACAGCTCACTGTAGTATAGCAAGCAAGGGAATCATTCATACACAGGATGTTATTCACTTCAACCTTTCCCCTTTCCTGAACACAGCCAGGATCTATATGTCTATTGCTGCATGCTCTGTGTGCTGGCATAGATGTATGATGGCATCACAAAAACTGGAAGGGGAAGAAATGAGATGGGAACAGAAAGGGGTGCGAGTAAATGTCTGAGCTGATAGAAATTTAAGTGGTCAGGCTTGTCAAGGAGAAGGAAAACTGCAGGGCTGGAGAGTGACTGAGATTACAACTGACTTTTGAAGAAATGGAGTCTGAGAATATACTTTTCAGTTCAAAAAAAACATGGGTGGTGGCACAAGGAGAACTGGAAATTAAAACAGTAAATAAAATGGAAATGGGTTTGATGTAGGGAGCGACAAAGTGCATTTCATTCTTTTAATTCTGCTCTGGTTCCTCTGTCATTATTCCCGAATTTAATGCTGTACTTCTCAACAGGGCCTCCACCTTGTAGCAATTTCTGTGAAAAATCTCCTTCAGAAAATGGCCAAAGCAGATGAGGAGAAACATTAGCTTGGGGATTCCATCAGTGCTTGGTACCTAGCTGCTTTCACCAGGCTTGCAGACCCCCTCTGTATTCTGAGAAATAGAATTCTGAATACAGAGAAAGTCTCTATATTTTCCTCTGTACCATGTGAACAGTGAAATTAGCTTTTATTAGTTGTATGCAGAACCACTGAGCTACCCAGAGAGTTTGTCACCAGACACTTGGCTAGAAACTGAGGACAGCAAGATGAACCCTGTCCCAAATTTCTGAGCAAGCTGGAGAGGCAAAGGAGGTGCTATGGTTATTTCCCATGTGAAATGATTTTGTAGATTTGCCAAAGGACATACAGAAATCATGTGTCAGAAGGAAGAAATTAGTCTGGATCTCCCTAATCCCAATTTAGCAGCACATCTGTAAAATGTGTCCTTTGTATTTACATCCAATTGTAGCAGGGTTGCCATTCCATGGTGATACTTGGATAGATACCGGGATGGACAGATACTGGGATATTGGGAGATGGAAGAGGAGGCCACAAGGATAGGCAGCTCCCAGGGGAAAGAAAAAGTTTCTTGGTAGACAAGTTGTGAGTTGCTGGTTGCTTTTAAGAATGTAATCAGTTTGCAGCTTCTGACGAGGTTTATTAGTAGGTTTTACTCTCCATTCAGGTGCCTATGAAACATGTCACAGGTAATAACCCAGTGCAGCTCAAACTGAGGGATCTCATGTGTGCCAAGTGCTAGGAGGAGGTAGTACCCACGTATTGCTGACCTTGATGCTGAGGCAATCTTTTTTCCTCAGGACTGAATTCCTTTGCAGTGAGCATAACCCTCTTGTCATTTGCACTGTGCTCCCCTTTGTCATTGCACTGCTGGACTCACATCCTTGAACTCAGAAAACAAAAAAGAACCTCTAGTTTTTTAACTGATGGTTTGTTTGTTTTTCCTCTTTGGTCGATGCTAGGATCAGTGATGTCAACTTGTTCTATTTGCTTTGACAGGAAAATGTTTTCAGAGTTCATTAGGATGGCATCAATTCTAACATTTGGCACATGAACATTTGATGACCTTCATGTGTGGAAAGAAATATGTAGGCAAAACTTCCATTAATTTGAAAAAACACTTCCACTCAGCTCTGTTCTGATTCGTGAACTGCAGCTTCAGCTAGAAGTTTTGAACAGCCGCTGTTCATGACCTGCCTGTGGGCTCCAGACATGGAGCAGCAACTGAAACCATTGGGAACTGCTGCATGCTAAGTCTTGTCTAAAGCTACAGTTGGATCCAGCTCTCCACTTATGCATAAGGAAGGTGCTGCCAGCAGCCAGGCTCCCCTTGAACACAGACAGTGCAACTTCTTGGTCCTGGTCAGCTGAGCTGGTAGAGCCCCTCCGGTGTGAATGCATCCTGTGCTTTCCAACTGCAGAATATTCCTCATGCTTTCCTGATAGTTCCTGTCAGTAAGATGACTTCATTTGGCAAATTTTGGGGTATTTTTCATCAATTACAGGGCTCATTAAAAGAGACGGACTGACTGGCATTGCTAGCAGCTGAATCCCTGGGCTTATCTGCAGGAAAGGACTAGCAGATGTTGGCTTTTCTCTCTCCTGGGCATCTACTGTACAATAGCAGATTCACTCAAAGTGGGAGGGAAGGTGAATGTTCGTGGCTTCCCATGACCTCTAACAGTGAGGGGCCAAGTATTAGCATGAACTTTTGCAGTGAAGAAACCTCTTTTTAGTGGTAGAGTAGCTGGAGCGAGCCCACCAAATTGCTCTCACATTGCTGACAGCCTCTTGTTACTGCCAGCCCATAGATTAGCAAGGACAAGGTAAAATGAAAGGCCAGCTATTTGCCACTATTTGTCCTTTGGCCCTTCTGCTCCCTTTACCTTAGAGCTGTGCAAGTACTGCCAAATCAGTCTGGTTTTCCTAGTGTCTGTCTCCAGCCCTTTTCTCTGACCTGTCTTAGCTCTTATTTACTTTTTTTAGGATTCAGTGTGGGTTTGTGTTTTTCTCTTGTATCCTGTAATCAAGTGAAAGGTGTCTCTATGGATAGAGGGGATTTGTACTCAGCCTTTGATGTTTGCTCTTTCCTAACAGTGCTGCCTGCTGTAAGAAAAGCCAAATGCTGTCCATATGTTGCTGTGCTCCCGTAAATTACGGAGGGTGCACACTTATGGCTGCTCTTGCTGCTGCTTTCTTCATATTTTCCTAAATGATATGTTTTCACAAGCAATTACTGAGATAGGCAATCAGGACTGGTTTTTGAGGTGTGCCACTCAGTGGCCTACACATAAAAATGGGTGACAGGAGGAGGAGGATGGCAGAGGCTTAATACCATGCCTTGCTTAAGAGAATGTCCTTCAGGTGAGCAGAATTCTGCACCTTGTAAAAGTATGACTTTAATTTTGTCTTTCAAATATGAACTAAGCAGGGCTGTCAACACATACTGTGTTCTTCCTTGTCATACCATTTCGCTTAGTCTGTCAGCTGTAAACAGCTTAAGAGGCATGTCATTCCAGCATTATTATAGCACTTTTAGATTTGTTTTTAGATTGGCTCTGTATCTGTTCCTGCAAAAGGTGTAGATACAGAGATGACATGGGTTATTTATTGTGTTACTGCAAAATGCTACTTGCTGTTTTGTAGTAAGCACAGAGTAACTTAGTTTCAAATAATGGGCACTTCAGAGTAACTATCCTGTAGTACCATGGTAATACCATTGCCGTACTTTGTCAAATCAGTTGTGTCAGTAGAGCAGTGTACTTACTTCACTGTGGGTGTATATGGCCTTGCACTTCATGTGAAGTTTTCTTTCCCAGGAGATGAGGGAAGTAGAATTAAGACATCTGGAGAAAGAACTCTGATTAACAGACTCTGTACTTTTGGTTTTTCAAAAAGTTGCTTTACATATTCAAATAAACAGTGTTTAAGCTGTCGATGACAGCTTAACTACTTCAGCCAGGAACGTTTTGACAAGTGATTTTCTACGTTTTGGTTTCTCAGGATTTTGACAACTCACCAAAAGCATGAACTGATTTTATATGTCATATGTTTAATTTATTTGAGATGCATGTATTATGTTGCAAAAGCAATAAGGAGGGAGTTAAAGGACAGAGTGATACACTCCATATTTATGATCATCGGCTTCTTCACCATATCATTACCAGAGGAAAAAATGTTCAGGGATATGGAGTATGCAAAGAAGTCAAACTTTTGTTGCCAACCCATCTGGATTGTGACTTATAGAAATTGTTGGTGTGATTTTTCACACCAACACAAAGAAATCCACAGAGCTGAACCCGTTCTCACTGCAGGGAGCCCTAGCTCCCTCCCTGGCTTCTGCCATTTGTGTGTTGTCCCAAAGCTGCTGGCTGTGTGACAATGGAGGGTGGCACAAAGGAGGCTTAATGTTACCTGGGTTCTGAGCAAGTGAAGGAGAAAGGTAGATGTTTTCTCACTAGAAACAGGTGAATTTCTGTCTGTATGTATTCCATAGAACTGTCATCAGAAACAACACAAATATGTAAACTGATCTTCACTTTAATCCCAAATTGAAATTGAGCCTGAATATTTTAAAGAAAATTAGTTTTAGCTCTCTTTTGGGACTTCTGTTAGGTCTTCTCTGATTTTGAATTGCTTCTTTTTCTCTGCCTGCCTTAAAGCAGAAAAAAGATTGGAGGCACCCTCTACCTTCCTGGGCCCTTGAGCAAGAAGTGGGGGAAAATACAAGGAGAGAATTGCTTTTATAAAGCTCCTAGGCTACATTAGATATTGAGAAATGTGAATAATTTCACACAAAAAGAAAGTTTATATTCAACGTCATATTTCAAAACCTTTTGGATATTACCCAGTCTGTTTGTTGGTACTTCTGTCAGGATTCCTGCTTATGCTGATATATTAGAATAGTTGAAAAATCCACATTTAGCCTATTCAAAACTCAGGATATTGCTATCCTTTCCTACACCAGTCGTACTTACTTTATTGCATGACAGAGTTATTTCTGTCAGCACTAAGAGGCACATGTCATTTGTAATTTTTAAAGTAGGAGATACTTTATTTCAACTAATTTTTGAGATCAAGTTAAAACATGTCTGTATAAATTATTATTTTATAATAATGCTGTATTTGCACAAAGGAAACCTCATGCATTCTAAATAAGTTTCCCGAAGTTGATTTTTCTCCCCTAAACAACTACTGTTTGGTGCTTTTAACAAGATTTCATGTAATTGTGAATCTGTGTTTTATAAGTATCAAAATTTCCCATAAATTGAAAAATCTAATTTCTGTTAATTCAGGTACTAATGATGGAGATCATAGGTGGCTTTTCAGACATCCTAAGGCCAAGGTACTGAGGCTGTTCAAGACCACATCCAGCTATTTGAAGATAAAGCTCAGATGAATAGGCTTCCTCAGAGACTGTGGGCAGGGTGGAGGGCAGGTGTCATTTTCTGACTCTAGGGTAAGTTGCTGCAACTACCTTCTGATACCTGATAAGTACTATCTTTCTGGTAATTTAGGAGCTTTAGTAGACACTTAGTATCTGCCTAAATTGGCTCTGAATTAATTGCCTAGGCAGGCTAAAGTGCTGCCTGCAGCCTGCTGGTTTTGGTACGTGGGAGAAGTGCGGGCTTAGATGGCAGTGCAGCAGTTTCAGGGATACCAGGGCTTGACAGAGAGAGAAAAGGGAGAAGGAATAAACCTGTAATCTCCATTCATTCTTTAAGGAGTAGTCTTTTCTGTCAGCTGTCAGCAATTAACATTTTCACTAAGAGAGAAGCACAAGGGGGACACAAGGAAGCTACATGCATACCATTGCACATCGGTTGGGTAAGCGGCTGTCATGGTGTCTGTTAGCGTGCATATTGCCAGTGCCCTGCTCCAAGTGTTAGCGTAATCGTAGTGTGGTACTGCTGAGTAAGCACTCCCCACGAATCCCTGACACTGCAGAATAGCATGACCAGCAGCCATGCCTACCAGGAATACAGGTGTCCATGATAGCTTGCTGGAAAGCCAAAAGCAGGCACATTTTGTTTGGGTTTCCTCTAGTGGAGATGGGAAAATGGGAGGTGACATGACAGCTCTTTACAACGAGAGGGAGATAGAGTTGCCTGAGTCAGAAAAAAAATTGCCACTTTGGCAAGAATGAGGGGTTAGAAAAACAAAAAAATAAGCATTTTCAATATATTACAAACAAAATTGTCTGCCAAAAGGGCAAGATAATTATCTTAATGTGATTTTTGACCAAGATAAATTTATCTTATTTTATAAACTGAGTAACAATTTGAATCTTATGCAAAACCTAGAAATAAATCTAAAAAATATGATAATGTAATAAAATTGAAATTATTAGCAGTCCAAGTGCCATACTTGAGGCAGTAAAACCTTTTAAGTTGCAATGGAAAATAGGCTAGTAAAACTGGAGTAACTTACTCTACTTTAATCACTTGATAAATAGCTACAACATTTGGAAGAATTGATAGTGTCATTATAGCAACATCTCTTTTTATAAACAAGCTGGTGCTGATTTGATTCTAATTGCTGCCAGAGGAACAGTATCAAAGTAGTGTTGCTCCAGTAGTATAACCCGCGGGGTGAGCGGGAGGGGGATTAGCTGCCTGAAATGAAGAAAGCACCAGTTTTTCAAAGGGATGGAGTCTAATTCCAGGATTGATTGAGGAACCCGAGTAAATTCAGTGTTGAGAGAAACTACAAGGAAATGCTTAGTGAAGAAAAAGCATAAGGGAGACAAAACAGGCTCCTCTGGGCTCCTTAAAAAGTGGAAAACCAGTGAGAGTAGTCAAAAGTTTTGAGCAGGACTGCGTATTTGCTTTCTCACCAGAAAGCTCCTAGGCTGGTGTGGCCCCATCACCAAACCTCAGCTCTGATCCCCCTGGCTCTCAGCTTTGCTCTACCACTGACATGGTGGCCACATTTGCAGCCCCCTTTTCATAAATGTTTTTCCAATATGGTTATCTTAATTTTTTGCTAGTCCAGTATCAGACAACAATGCCTAATACATTCTTAATTATTAATTTCAGCTTTGTATAATTGTGGGCACTCTCCACCTTTTTGTCCTTTTGGTGGACAGTGCACCTAAGAGTGAAGACTACTTTTGCAAATTTAATCCTTAGCAATGATGTGCTTCAGTTCTTACTCTGAAATACTGGATCTGACAATTCTTGGGCTGCAGAGATGTTGACCTATCATGCTGATGACTACTACGACATTTGTAGGTAATAGATTTACATTTATCTGGAAAAAATATATATCTCTAGAACACATGCTTCTAGGCTGGATCTTTTTCTGAAAGCTACTAAGAAGCTGTCTTATTTTGTGAATGGTAGCAAGAAAAGCCAGGTTCCGTAAGGAGAGAAGAGGAGGTGCACATTTAATAGTTTAGTCATGTTAGAAACAAACCAAAGAATAAACAGAAACACAGAGCGGAGAGGTACTTATGTTTTTACACAAGCCACGCGATAAGCTTCTCCCATAAAGATTGTGACTAAATAAAATATGTAAAATAGCTTGTTGAAGAAAAAAAATGGTTAAAGTGGGACTGAGTGGCTCAAAAGACTAGTGATAGGATAATAGCTTTTCTCCATTTAAGTGGTACACCAGGTTAAATCAATTCTAGGTCTCTAGAGGCTGAAAGGTGTTGCTATTCTGTGAATCATTCATAGTTACTTGAGATATTTTTTTGCCTCAATCCCATCCTTAGTTGCAAGAAAATTATCCCCAACCCAATCAGCACTGAATTATTTTTAACTGACGGTTGTCTCCTCCCCCTGATGATGCACAACCGTCAGAGCTGTGTATATGAATGAATGGCAGTTGTTTTATTTAGTGTTATATTACTGGTAATAAATATTTTGGTTTCTGTGGAATGGACAGATTGCACAGAAGAAGAGAGATCCTGGAATACCATGCAATGTAAAACTGTTCTTTGGAAAAATGCAATGATTTGTCTTTTATTGTGGATTTCTTGGGAGAAGAGGGCTGCTTTTGGTTGTCTTCAGCTACTGCTCACTTACACCCAGAGCCATAGCTTTTCCACAGTGCACAAGCGTGCATGCCTGCCTGCCTGCCTGCTTGCCTGCCTGCAGGCTATGCCAGAACTTTCCTCTACATAAACGTAAACCACGAAGCAGGACCATAACTTAGGAAACAGCTATTGGTCATGAGTAACAACTGGAAAATTCAAACTGGTGGTTTGCCCTCCAGGTTTGTTTTGAAGCATCTACTTAATGTGTGAAGGCAGAACAGTGAAGTGATGCTAAGGGGACATGGCAATTTACAGCAACTTAGAATCTTGCCTATCAATTTTATTCTGAAAAATTATAACACATAAAATAGCAGACATGGATTATTCTGCCAAATGTAAAGATTAAGGAAACAGTAAGAAGCAATGCTTACCAAACTGAGAAGGATTTAGATCTTTTAGTGGCTATAGCAGTAAGTGTAGAGCTAGTGACCCACAGCAGAGCTTGTATTATTCAGTGTACCAAAGGAAAAAAGACCTGGGGTTACTAGAGAAAAATCCCAACAGTTTTGTGTGTATGACTGCTTGGGAAAAAAAAAAAAAAAAAAACAACAAAATAAATGAGATATTACAACAGTGTAAGGGTGTTGGAGAATTGAAAGCACATGGGTATAGTCACATTTCCTATAGAACCAATGCAGTATGGATTTGGTTGCAGTCATCTTGCGGGAGAAATACATTTTTTTGCCTTAGCCCAGACAGCTTCAGTTTTAAGAACACTCATCTGGGGAAAGGCTAAAGGGGTTAAGGCAGAATAGAGGTGACATGTGGGAACTTTCATTATTATATAGAGCCTTGATGAGTGAAATGAGAGGAATTGCTCTCCATCATGAAAGGCTGAAATGTCGAGGGAGCAATCACAAATTAATCTATTAAGAAGCAGCATGTTGAACAGTGTGGCTCAAAAGGGTGGAAATACATGGAATAAACTGCAGTGTAAAGCCACAATGATTTCTAAGCACAACCCTAAAGACACCCACTTAAGATTTTTACAATGAAACAGCGATTTTTGTGTATGTATGCATATATGGGAGACAGAGTTTAAGTGGAGAAAACAGGTCTCAGTATTCAGCTACTTCCGATATTTGTACTGACCAAGCCTGAATGAGAAGTTCCGTTCTGATTTGTGTGGCTTTAACCAGAACAATGTGCAAGGAATTTTTCTTCTTTAGAAGACACACCAATAATATGATTCACAAGCAGTTTTCTCTGTGGTGATTTTCCTGTTTTGCTGTGACATTTTTAACTTGAATTTAATGTTTGTAAAAGGTGCTATTTGACAGCATTGTGTAACTGAAAGCCTCTTTTTATTGGCAGATCATACACACTCAAGGCTGGGGAAATTTTTCTATGTCAGCCTGGTGAGGGACACCCCCACAGCCTGAAGGAACCAACCTCCAGGAGGAAAAATGGTAAGTCCACATCAGTCAATCCAAACTTATGTTAAATGTCGCTGTATGATTATTTTTAAAGAGCTTGCATCCAAAAGATTTGGAGAGAGCCATGAAAAGTTACCCACCTGACAGAACTGCATGGGTTATTTTTTCTGTTCCCCAGCAGTGGTTGCAGCTTTCTGGAGCCTTAACGCTTTGTTCACTAGTGGCTGGAATGAGACTTGGTAATTATGTCAAGTACATTTTGGTGGAGGTGATCCTGTAGGAGGTACCTACCCCTTGCTGTGTTACTTGGGAAGCGAGGGTCTTCTGTTTGCCCAGTGCTCAACCCTGACACCAGTCTTTAGGCCTCAATGTTATTAATTTTGGGAAGCTCATGTAGTTTCACACTTTAGCTTTGCCAGCTTATTATAGTCTAGGAAGATGAGATGTGACTATGCTGAGATACAACCCCCAGTGATGGCACTTTATAATACTGTATGACTGGAGGATTGCTATTGTAGGCAGAGAAAAAGGCAATAAAGCAGCATTGATATCCTGCCTGCCCTTGTATAGGAGTTATTGAATCAAACCTACCAGAACTGCCAGACAAACAATTTGCAGCTGCAGTCTGAAGCCTGACAATGACACAGAATCAAAAAGGAATAGTTGAAGTGCATGGGCTTGTGAACTCCTCTGTGACCCACCACAGCAGGCTCCCTAGGATTGTTCTCCTCTTTCTGGTCCTTTCCTTGTATAATTCCTTCTCTTTACTTTCCTTTTCCTGTCTCTCCCATTTTCTCTTCTGTCTTGCCATTGTTAGCTCCTCACACCTTTACCCCTCCCTTTTCTTTCTTACTCTCATTACCTCACTATTTCCTTCTGTTGCCTCCAGTATATGTCTCTTGCTTCTTGCTTTTCCTGTCCAAGTTCTAGTGTACCTCTCTCCTATTCTCCCCTGCTGTACCTTTTTGATATTCCATTTCCCTCTCCATCTATTGCTCATTGTTTCTTCTTTTCTGATAATTGTTCTGCCTTCATTTTTCTTGAGCCATATTTTGCCAGTATCTGAGCTCTAAGTTGCTCTTACTCCTCAAATGTGGGAATTTAAACCTTTCCTGTGCACTTGGATTTCCAAAGTGCCAATCCAGCTCAACTGAGAGGAACTGATGTGGTTTGGCTGTAATGTCTATAAAGAGAGATACTGCAAAAGCCAGCATAACAGTAGCACTTGTAAATACTCTGTGGCTTCTGAGCCAGGCCTACAGTCATAGTTGGATTCAAAGCTTATCAGGTTAATGGGATCTGGGTCTGACCTGCAAGTACCATCTTCTTATCAGCCTTCTGTCCTTTATTTCAATAGAAATCTCAATGCTCACCGTTTCTCACAGTGTACAGTTTTGCTTTGGCTCAGGGCATTCTGTTTGGGATTTCTGGTGTTTTTGTGGGGTTTTGTTTTGTTTTTTTAATAAATATTATTCTAAAGCACATGCAATGTATGTAGGTTTCAATGGAAAGGGGCCACACTGTGAAATATGGTCAGGATATCTAGGAAAGCAAACAATCAAACAAATAACCCTTCCTAGTTTTTGCATGCTCGCAACAATTATTTACTATTCTCTACAATTACCTGCTACTTATATACTATTTTGGGGAAGATTTTTCCATTCCCTTTTTTTCTCTTGCAAGAGAAAAAGATGCCTAAGCATCACCCTTCTAAGCTTTAGGTTAGAAGCTTAGTACCAACTATCTTTCTTTCATTTCTTTCCCCTTTTTCCCCTCTTCCTTCTTCCCCCCCGCCTCCAGGTAGCAGGCTCAGGTTTTGTTCCGGGATTCGGGAGGTTTTTCTGTTTTGGTGGGGTTTTTGGTGTGGGGTTTGTTTTGTTGGTTGGTAAAGCAACTCTTCCTTCCCCTTCCATCTTGTCTGCTTCCTTCTGTCCCTCCAGCTACTTCTCCTGTGGAGTTTGAAGCTGGTGAAAATGGAAAGCAAATCAGGTCCTGTATAAACCAACCCTTTCTGCTCTGATTGGATTTTTCTCTTTCTGTCTGCTTCTTTATTTGATTTAAAATCTTAAACCCCTTGAAGGTTTTCTATTAAGATTTTTAGCACAATTTGGAATGGGGTGAGCAGTCAGAACATTACATAAAAAGTGGTAGTTTATTTTTAGCTAATGGAAGAGGAGGGTTGATTGGATTAGCCCAGCAATGTGAGTACCTGATGCAGACTGCTATCAACACATCAACAGAGGAAGGGTTAAGTGCAGTTTCTTTCACTTTCCCTCACCCCTTTTATCCTCTCCTGCTTTGCCTTTCTTCACCCAGTAACTGACACTTGCAACAGCAGTGCAAATTCCTGGGCACGCTTTCGTACTGGTCAATACAGGAGTAAATCTTACAGTCCCTCCTGTTGTTTTGCATTTGCCACTTGACAGCTCAGGAAGGCTGAGGAGTAAGGTTTTAAAGCTTTAGACCAGGCTCTAGTGGTGTGACAGCTATTAAAGCAATTGCGAGCCAGGTGGCTAAAACCCAGTGCAATTCTTTGTAATGGTACACCTGAGAGCGCCCATCTCCTTTTAGCACTACTATTGATTAGGCAATTCTTGACTTTGAGGAACAAAATTGGTGCGTGCGTCAAAGTTCTTTTCCTCAATTTGGCCTGGTTTGAAATTGATCATTCACTTTAAGCCATTTTCGTAAGCAGCTTTAAGCTTCAATAAATTTCAGTGTGATTTGATTTTTCTATCACTTTTCTCTATGGAGGCCTGTGTACTGGTCTTCTTTAGGACATCTCCAGAGCTGTTTGGTCTTTATTCTCATCTCTGATTGATCCTGGTATGTTGTCCAGTGTGACTGGTTGAAGCTTGGTAAAATGCTGGGGTCTTTATTTCATGGCTGCACACAGTGCACTCTCAGCAACACTGAGACCAATGGGTACCTGGTTTTCAGTGCGAGCAATGCATTTTATGCGGTAGACCGTGTTATTTTTTAGAATATTGTCCAGCCCCTGCCTCTATCTTGATTGAAATGATTTGGTATTCCTAGTGGGAGCACATAAACTGTGAGCAAATTCCTCTTAATTTCAAAAACTCCTCATGACTATTTGACATTTACTAGAGAGTGAAATGCCACACAGAGGTATGTGAATGTATACTTATGTCTGTGAGAAGGTGAAAATAAATAAGTAAAACCAAGGAAGAGTGCCCTCTTACCTTTTGCACTTCTTATTTCTCTAAAGTGTCGGAAGATTTTTTAGCCTGTCATGTTATCATTGGTGGAGAGGCAGGACAGGATCTGCATCAGGATATGCCCTTTGCTTTGGGAGTTCAGTCCATTATATTTATCTGTATGGGTTTTCCTGTCTGTTTCTTTTGGGTGTTCTAGAGTACTCTTGTGAACTGTTAGGTAATGCTAAGTACTGCCAGCTGCAAGAGTCTGGCACTGAATAACTTTTTCATGCAATAAAACCTAAAGTGAATGCTGGTCTGGAAAAAGCTATCAAGCCAGTCCAGTAATTCAGCAGCTAGGTAAAACTGTGTGGAGACTTTAGAGTGTTTCTGCATCACTTCTCTCAGTGCTGCTGTTTGCTTCTTGGCAGTCCTTTTGCTCCTTTGAATAACCAGACCACAGAAGGTGGTATTTACCAGCTCTGTGTTGCTGGAAGATCACTGCTGGGATATTTGGGTGTGGGATAATATACAAACAAGGGAATTGGAGATGGAAGAGAAATTCAGAAACATTGGCTTCAGAAAAATGTTTCTTATTCCTGTTCCTGTTCAAAAGAGGATAAAGCAACTCTTGAAGTGTCACAGGCAACCTAGGAAGTCCATCGCGTCCTTGCCAAAGAATGTTGATTTAGGAGGTCCAGAAGTGGTTTTATAAGACACTCCTGTCTGTGTTGAGCAAAAAACCCTGTCTGGGTTGTCAGAGCCCAAAACATTCTGTTTAAACAAGCTGGTATATTCCAACCAGGTTTTAATCTGAAAATTCAGTTCATCATGAGCTGAGTGTGAAATGGGTTGCCAAGATTGCGAGGACAGCATTACGGTAGGATTTTGAAGGAGCTCCAACAGAAAGAAAGGTATGCACCACCTCTCCCATTCCAGCCAAGTTCAATGGAAGTTTTCCTGGAAGGACATCTATAGAAATCTCAGCAGAATGACAAATTCCAAGCTCAGTATAAATATATGTGTATATATATATATACACACATGCACATATTTTTAAATGGCACAAAGCACAAATAGTGCAGGAACATGAATAATGAAAAATCTGTGCTGGATTGCCCAAGCTAATGTAAAAAATGAATGCAGCTTTGGTAATGGAGGACTTGCCAAACTAATTAATGAAGCATATGCAAACATTCAACTATGCAAACGTCCTTTGTACTTCATTAGATTCTCAGAAATCAGTATGGGGGATCTCATAGGAAAAGTCTTTGATCTTTAAATTGTTGCTGTTGCAACAAAACACATCTATATGCTGTTTTACTTTCACAGTTGATTTCAGAAAGTCTGAGATTTGTAAAGAGGTTTATGTTTGTATTAAAATCGCCTCTATTTTAATTGAGGTTTGTCAGTCATGCATCTGAAACTGGTGTTTCTCCACAAATATTTTAGGCAAAAATAGCTTCTCTGCATAGAACTAAACCAGATATTCCCCGTGTAGGTAGCACTTGCCATATGGGAGGTACTACAGACACAAAAACACTGAAGGCCAGAAGGGGAGCTCCTTCTTCCAGAGTTCACTGAGTGGGCTCATGATCTGTGACTCTTGCTCTCTTCTGCAGTGTTATTTCCATTTTACAGACCGAAACAGAGGGCCAAAGAGGTTGGGAGAACAGAGCTGTGCTTTGATGGTGAGAGAGGAGAATGTGCATGTAGCTTTCTTCAGCTGGCTTTTGATTCTTTTGCATTGTGCGCTTCTTTTGAGCTGAATTGCTAGTTGGTTTTCCAGACTGGGGGAGCAACAGAGATCAATAGTGAAAGGAGGAATTAATATCAAATTTGGGTCTACCTGTGATGAAATACAATACCTTTTATCTGCAAAGATCTTTAGAAGGTTCCATTGCCTTTCCTGAGCGTAGGAAAGATTCTACAATGGTTAATGTATTTGTTACTAGGTCTAAAGCATCCCTGAGCCAACACTTGTCTGCTCCTCTCCTTTATTTTGGGGTTTGTTTTCCCCTCCCAGCTCGTGCTTAAGTGTGTCTGAAATCCTTTGTCCAGCCTGTTTCAGCATTGCATTACCAGTTTTGAAGGTAACCATTTGGTTCAACTGCAGCTTAAAATGCCTTGCTATCTTCTGTTTTGGTTCAAGTGCTGCTTCAAGGAGCTGATTTCTTAAAGGGCCTTATTTTTCCCTATATCCTAAATAAAGGGTTGTAAATGATCTAAGCATGGCTTCATTAACTTCACAGGAAAATGTTTAAGTATGTTAAAGTATTCATTGTAATATGAAAGTGAGTGTTCAGTTATTCTTAAATAAGAGAAAACATTGCTGCTTCATTCTTCAATGGAGTAGCACCATTTTATGCCAACAGAAGCTGTTCTCTATTTACAGTTTTACTCCTGTCAGCCATGTCAGCTCTCGTTCATTGCTTTTCTTCCACTTGTCCTCTGTTGTAGTCAGTTCAGATCACACATTCAAACACAGGCTCAGGAGGATTTTTTATTCTCCGTGTGAGAAATCTAACAAGTGGGTATCACTCACTTAAAGAACTGAAGTCATTTTAGAACCAGAGAATAGTTAGGGTTAGAAAAGACCTTAAGATCATCAAGTTCAAACCCCCCTGCTGTGGGCAGGGACACCTCCCACTAAACCATATCACCCAAGGCTATGTCCAACCTGGCCTTGAACACCACCAGGGATGGA